>JASSUY010007641.1:11613-22637 GCA_032466535.1 Forpus xanthops
AAGAGAAGGCTGCATGGAGACCTCATAGCAGCCTTCCAATATCTGAAGGGGGCCTATAGGAATGCTGGGGAGGGACTATTCATTAGGGACTGTAGTGAGCGGAGAAGGGGCAATGGGTTCAAACTTAAAGAGGGGAAGTTTAGATTGGATCTGAAGAAGAAATTCTTTACTGTGAGGTTGGTGAGGCACTGGAATGGGTTGCCCAGGGAAGCCGTGAATGCTCCATTGCTGGCGGTGTTCAAGGCCAGGGTGGACATAGCCTTGGGTGACATGGTTTAGTGGGAGGTGTTCCTGCCGATGGCAGGTGTGTTGGAACTAGATGATCTTAAGGTTCTTTCCAACCCTAACTGTTATATGAGTCTGTGCTCACGGAATTTTATGAAACTAAACAATTTAATGTGCTTGTGCATAAGATACATGTCTGGCATTTCTTTGATGATCAAAGAAGTCACCACAGTATAACTTTATGACCTGGCAGTGGGTGACTCACAGATACAATCCTGGAAAACTTAGTATATTAATTGCAATAATTAACATGAGTGCCATTGTTTTCTATTAAAATAGGACCACAGAATCACAGGATACTTTTAACAGAAACACAAGGACTATCTGTAAATAACTGGCCAACCATCTCGGTAGTCTAGAAGCAGTGCAATAGTTTACACAATCTTGTAAGCATCCTGCAGCATTTCCTGCTTCCATTCTTCATTTCTTCAGGATTAGGAATGCACAGTCCTTTAAAAATGCACAATTCTTTACAAAAGATGCACCTACTTTCTCTAATGATGCTATAATTGTTATATTTTGTAATGAACAGCATGTGGCAATTTTAGTCAGCTGTATAGAATCAATTAGAATAAGCAAAGTGAAAGATTTTGAAATCTCTAAATAAATCTCTAAAGACAGAAGAGTCTGAACATTAAAGGAGAAATCTATTCAATGGACTGTCTTTAACAAACTGCCCTGGACTTAACATTTCTCTAGGGTTTGAGTTCTCATACTGCACCTCACGATGGAAGGTCAGACTAAAAGCGTACCCCAAAAAAACGCATTCCATGAATTATAATGCAGCACCTGCCACATTCCTGTGTGATCTTCAGAGGAATGTGCTGAGCCATTGTCACATTTTAAAATTTTCATCATTTTCTCTATCTTCCTGCTGTTTTTTTTCTGTGGTATCCACTCTGTGACGTTCCTTGGAGCAATATTCATCTGACGTTCCAATGTTCCATCACAGTCACCAACACACATTTAGATGTGTTGAAACAGCAAAAAATATCAGGCAACACAGATGTTGAATTTTCTTGATATGGACTTTTTTTTTTGTTCTGAAGCTGGATGGTTTTTCGAAACTGAAGAATGAAACTTATGGAAATGGTTTCCTGTTTCATTCATATGAGAACTATAGTGTATCAAATCACAAATGTTTTTTCATTGCATTAAAAATTCTGTAACTTAAAATGAAACCGAATGATTTTTTTTTTTTAATCAAAAAGTATCCAACAACAGTTACTTAGAAAAAAGAAATGTTTTTAAAGTCCATAGTATTTTCAAATCTGTTATGAAAGATTCTAAAATTTTTTCCCTATACAGAAAATAGGAACTCCAAAAACTGCCCTTACAGTTCCATAAATGCAGAAGAGGGTCACATTGCCACGCTGAACATAATACAAAGTTCCACACCAGAATTTTTCCTTACTCAACAATGTAATAATAGACCTCAAATACAGAATTTTAAAATCCACCCCTAAACTCTTAAAAAAATACTAGAATATATTGTTTTATTTGAATGGCTAACTTTTTGTGTTAAATAAACATAATTTAATCTCAGAAGCATTGTAGTCAAGTGAAAAGATTTAACCTTTACATAATACTGATTTCTTAACTTGTAATAAAAGTTTAAGAGGAAATAGTAAGCTTTTATGCCAGAAACAGAAAATTGGCAGGTCTGTGGTATTGACTTGGAAACAGCACTTAAGATTTTTTCATGTGCAGCTCACTTCTTGTTTAATTTATTAGCACAATGTTTGAGTGCCTTTTCAGCACCAAGGTTTGGTAACATTATACCTATATAGAGAAATGGAAAAAGAACATTCTTGCACTTACAGACTGATTGCCTTCATTAGATTTAATTAGTTTCTTTAACACTTGTAAAGAGAACTGTAGCTGGTATTTAACTGGTTGGGTGTCTTACACCAGTAGTGAAAGAGGACTGTAAACAGAGAAGGCGCAGCAGCTGCTTAAAATGGAAATACTTAATTCTCTTGCGGTAATAAAGTAAAGCTCAACATGTTATAATTTTTTTTTAAGAAAGCAGAGTATCCTATTCTGAAATATTTGTGCCGTCTACTTGGGACTCTTTGTGATGCTTTTAGATTGTATTCTGAAGAAGAGACTGAAAAGATTTAGGTGTTGCATGTTTGCAGGGTGAGTTACGGTACAGAAATCATTTGTACCTTTTGAACATGTAAGCTTTTATGACATATATCCACGCTTGTTTTGTTATGGTAGTAATAGGATATTTCCATACTATCTTGAAATACTCAAGGCTGAAGCCCATATATATATATATATATACATATAAATATATATATATATATATATGAGCATGCATGTACATGGACATATGTACGTAGAAAAAGTCAAAAGCAGAGATGGTATTGCAATTAAAAAATTTCTCTAAATGTTAAAGTCATATAATGCGCCATTAAAAATTATTCTTCTTTATATTTCTTTAAGTAGTTCAAAGAGTGAAGGCTTCTCTTCCTTATTTTCCCAATAGCAACAGAGTGAAAATAATTTTCAGCAGCCAGTGAGAAGAGCTAGCTTTCACAGATATTTGAGATGATTTTCTTACGTCTTGTTGGCTGAATCCGGGTTGCAAAATTTTAAGGGGGCCTTAAGAAGTGAGAAATGCCAGTCAGCAAATCCTTTACCACAGCTTCCCTTGAGTGCAGGGGAACACTGAGTGTAATGTCTCATTTTAAATCAGGTTACCTAGACTGGTGCTGAAACTTTTGAAGACACAATCTATTATCTTCATTTAGACATGGCCTCAGCTGTAGCTATTAATTTTAGCCAAGTCAGAAGTAACTTAAGCTTGTTACAATCCGATATTTTCTGAAATGTTTGAAATTAGCCTGATGAGCAGAAAGACCTCATTAAAAAAAAAAAAAAAAAAGAGAGGAAAAAAAAAAGTAGTTGCAGCTGGTCTGGAGAACATATTATGCCTCTGCTCATGTAAATTGTTCCTTTATGTCAATATTACAGGATTTTGGTGGAGATCTCTGTGGAATCTTTCACGGCTGCTGCCTCTGATTTACTTTCTTTTTGCATGCATGGAAATAGTGTTGTTCAAGGGCAGACAGTTTGGCAAAATTTTATAAATAAATGTTACAAATACAGAGGTCATTTTATACCAAATTTAGCTGCTCATTTAAGGAGATAAAAAAGCCTGAAATAAATGTTATATCCATTAAAATCTTCCTCTGTTGTCTCAGACATTTGGGAGAAAAAATGTACAAGAAAGGCATTGACTTTGCTCTTTCCTTTGGGAGAAGCACAGATGTGGAAGAGCAATTTTTAACACCTAAGTGAGGCAGCTTATGAACTGCGTCTATGTTTGTTCAAAGCAGTCCAAAAACTGAGCACTTTTCCATCCAATTCACATAATAACTCAGGCTCTGATTCAACATAGCTTTTAAAAATGCAAGTAGCTCCTCATCTGGTTAAAATTATAGTTGTTCTATGCACTGTATTTCTCTGGGGTCTTATTTAAGATTTTACTATTCTTGTAATTCTTATATATGTATATTTATACAAACTACTGACTTTGTTTTAGCTGTTCTGGGTTCAGCAGTAGCAGTCATTTTTCTCCTTCTTAGTAGCTGGTGCAACGCTGTGTTTTTGACTTTCGACCTGGGAACAACACTGATAACAGCAATGTTTATAGTTACCGCTTAGAATGTTTGGTTTGACCAAGGACTTTCTGACTTTCATGCTCTGCCATGGAGGAGGGGAAACTGGGAGGAAGCAGAAATAGGACACCTGACCTAAATTGACCAGAGGTATTCCATACCAAAGCAAATCATGCCCAGGATGTAAAAACGGAGGTCAGAGACCTGGAAGGGTGGGGGTGCACTGCTTGGTCGGGCTGGGTATAGGTGGTGAGAGATTGTATTCTTTTCCCTTGTATTTCTCTTGTCATTATTATTATTGGTGGTAACAGTAGTGGTTTGTGTTATACCTTAGTTGCTGGACTGTTCTGTTCTTAACCTATGGGAGTTGCATTCTTTTGATTCTCTTCCCCATCCCCCTGGGACTGGGGAAAGAAAGAGGGGAGTGTGAGTGAATGAACAGCGTGAGGGGCTTAAACCACGACATTAGCACTTTACAATTTTCTGTGTGGAAGACTTGTTTTTGGAAGATGTGATTGCAAAAGGCAATGACAGCATAAGATTTTTCTCACCTTGTTCTACCAGATGGATTTTTCCCTGTCTTGGAATATCTGCAGCTCTTTGCAAGTGATTAATGTGGTCTAATATGGTCATGCAGATTGCTGAATTTTATCCTGCTTACTGAGGTTGTGGATAATGTTAGTAAACAATGTTAGTGTTTTTCATGGTGATTTTGAGAGTGGCGTGTTTCCACTAGGAACAGAATATTTAAATTCAAGAGTGTTAAAAAAGCCATCTTGTGCCTGTTCTTGCATATAGGCTTAACTTCACAGCCTCTGGTAGTCTCAAAGATACTAAATATATGCACTTCCTTTTTTTTCCTTTTAGCTTACTTTCTACCTCTGCTGTAGAAGCTGTGAGTGATGTAAATTATTACGGTGGAAGGCTATACATCTGAAAAATGCCCAAGCTGTTGATACAGTTCCCCCACCCACTTTCAAACATAGTTGATGGCAACAAAAATATGACAAAAACTGCATAAAAATAAAATCTCTTCAAATTCTGGAATAAAACAAAGGTGGTCAGCCCCAGCCATTGCCAGGTACAGGCTGGACAATCATTATCTTGCTTTGGAACTGTGCTCTTCCCAGTGGTCTGAGAGTCAAGAACAATACAAAAGACCCAAACACACAGCCATCATCATTTTAACAATAATGCAGACCAGCCTATCAGCACTTCATCCAAACATGAAGAAGCTGATAAATCACTGAAGTTTATATTTTCTGTAGATGGGGTTGGGGAAGGATGTTTCACAAGGCTGACACTATGGAAATCATCAGAATGCCAGTGGAATGTGTGTGGAGGCAAAACACTCTTTCTCACACAAACACAAGCAATCAGGCAACACTGAACTATTTTTGTGGAAATAGGCTATTATCCATTTATGAATTCCAGATGGGAAGGGACAGCTGTCTTGTTGATTACATCATTCCCTTTGACACTGGAGGATAGAAAGCAAAAACTGAGAGTCACATGTAAAGTATGTCAACAGTGATGACAGTACTGGGCAAAAAAATGTAGACATGCTGAGCAAAATGATCTACATAATGACTAACAAAAATAAGGTCAAGTACACATTAAAACAAAGGGGTAGCCACAGGACAATGGTTTAGAAGTTCATCTGCAGGATATTCTGTCATCTCTGTCCTACTTTGTGAGCTGAATACAAAGCCAGTGCATCAGGATCATTTGTTTATTAGGAGATTTTATGTAACAAGAAAATTACTTATGATTTCAAGATTTTCAAAAAGCCAAAATCAGTCACCTTTTGTTTCTCTAAATTCTGAGAACCTCATCAAGCCTTCTTTATATTACTTTGGTTTGGGTTGTGCTGGGAGGAGGGAGTTGGTGTTGTGGCGGCTTTGAGTTTTGAGGTTTAGTTTTTGCTGTTTAGCTTTGAAAAAAATTTTGAAGGAAAAAAATCCTACAACTGAAGAAAAGGAAACATCTTCACAGGCACAAAGAGATTATGGAAACTTCTTCCCTCTTAAGAGGTAAAAGATTTAGACAAAGAATTTGGTACTGGGATGGCCTGCCATACTAAAAACTAAAATGAGATTTTTAGAGTCATCTTTATCCAAAGCTAAAATATTCTGAAATCATGAACATAGCGGAATTTAGGAAAGATTAATAGTTCTTGCAGATCAATTATGAAAACCTTAACTATGGTCTAGTTACCAAGGAGATTTTCTGAGTAGCAAAGAACTTTTGAATAATGTCATTTTATAGTTGTATTTCAATATCTAATTCCCAAAGACAAGACTGGTGCAAGTGGTGATGCAAAGGAGACTTGCATTTCTAGTATATAATAAATGAAAAAAAGATATGGAGAAGAGAAATCTTGGAGAAGATAGCTTTGCTGAATGAATTTTGACTTTGTTACTAAACTTCTGTGAGTGGCAGACCTTTATAGATAAAACAGTATGTGAAGGTACCATCTGCAGGAACTGGGAGGTTGGGGGATGTCTCTCGTTGAGCTAAAGCCATCAAAAGTGAGGCTGACAGCCCTAGATATTGAATTTTAAGGAATCTTTTCCTCCTGCAGGCACAGACAAATGGTCTCTTGCAAATACTGTATTGCACGAAGGAACCTCCGAATTTCAGGCAATTCTTTCTTTTCTCCTATCTCAAATCTTCCTTTTAGCCTTTGGTAAACTTTTCCTACAGCTCACATGCTACTGTTTTTTAAGCCTGGAATTAGCTGTGATTTCTTATGCTATTATCACTCTATTAGAGAAGCATTCAGAAAGATGCTGTGACAGTTTTGCCCTTCATCTTCAGTTTCTGGTCATCCTAAAGTGCAAACAAGAATTTCTGTCTTTTTAACAAACATTTCAAGGAATAAATGCTCTATCCATTGCATACAAAACCCTGAATTAAAGGCCTGCATTTTCAGACACTTTCAAAGACAGATTAGTAAAGAATTTCTTGGAAAACACATCAGTTCTGTAAGAAGTCTGCAATATTATTTTAAAACAGTACTTGCTTGTGCCCTCTTTAATCTGTAAAATGTAACAAACACTTAATGAGAATTCCCTTAGCTGGAGTATTTCCAGGTGTTAGATCATGCAATTTTGTACAAAGGCCCCCATTTTACCTAGTCATTACCCCCATCTCACAAGCTCTGTGAAACTGCTGTCAAAGCTCCTTTGTCATCTTGCCATTGGCCTATCTGTGCTATTCATAATACTGATCCACTGTGCACCTCTGCACTGAGGTTCTCTCCCACCAGTGCTCCTTGTTTTCTTAAGCCTGCTAGCAACACCAGGTAATGAGATCATCTCAGGGCTGTGATGTATGGCACAACTATGCTGAACTGCTTTTAATATGCTGTCATGATGGCTGTACCATTGGCACTGTTGGTGCCCCAGCTTAGCTCACCATATAGATGTTACCTTCTGGAAGTGAATTATGTCAAGCTCTTATCAAGCTGTAGCACAGGAGGTATGCTAACGAGCCACAACTGTGTCACAATCTGCTGATGACAAGTCATTGTAACTGCTAGCATGATATGTAAATATAATGGCTGGTATATCTGTGTTGTTGCCACATGAAGCATTTAGGACAGTACCAGAATATTCAGGAGGGACGATGATTATTATGACCAGAAGGGGAATGCTTCCTCCCTTTAGGAATAATTCACATTATACCATTATTGTGATCATGTTACCTCCATGCTTTATAGTTTTAGTATCTGTCTAACTCCAAAGACAGGTGTCCCCTCTGTTCCTTCCACATACAAACAGGGGTACATGAGAGCATCTACCACTATTTCTGGTGCTGTCCTTTGATTATTCTCTGCTGTCATGATGCCATGGTCTCACTGTGATAACCACGATTCTCCTACACGTGTGCCCTCAATTGACTCAAGATCATAAAAGCGTAGAATCATAGAATAGGGTTGAAAAGGACCTCAAGATCATATAGTTCCAACCCCCCTGCCAGGAGCATTCACAACTTCCCTGGGCAACTCATTCTAGTGCCTCACCACCCTCACAGTAAAGAATTTCTTCCTCAGATCCAATCTAAACTTCCCCTCTTTAAGCTTGAACGTGTTGCCCCTTGTAGTCTCACTACAGTCCTTCATGAAGAGACCCTCCCCAGCATTCCTATAGGCCCCCTTCAGATATTAGAAGGCTTTTATGAGGTCTCCATGCAGCCTTTGCTTCTCCAGGCTGAACAGCCCAAACTCTATCATCCTATCTTCATACGGGAGGTGCTCCAGTCCCCTGGTCATCCTCATGACTTCTTCCGACAGTTCCATGCCCTTTTTATGTTGAGGACACCAGAACTGCACACAATACTGCAAGTGAGACCTCACGAGAGCAGATTAGAGGGGTAGGATCACCTCCTTCAATCTGCTGGTCATGTTCCTTTTGATGCTACCCAGGATACAGTTGGTTTTCTGGCCTGCAAACGCACATTGCCGGCTCACATTCATTTTCTCATTGACCAACACCCCCAAGTCCTTCTCAGCAGGGCTGCTCCTAATCTCTTCTCTGCCCAACATGGAGCTGTGCTTGGGATTCCTCCAATACAGGTGTAGGACTTTGCACTTGTCATGATTAAACTTCATCAGGTTGACATCAGCCCACCTCACAAGCATGTCAAGGTCCCTCTGGATGGCATTCCTTCCCTCCATCATACCAACTGAACCACACAGTTTGGTGTCATCAGCAAACTTATTGAGGTGCACTCAATCCCACTGTCCATGTCACTGACAAAGATGTTGAACAGGAACTGTCCCAACACCAATCCCTGAGGGGCATCACTCTTTACTGGTCTCCAGGCAGACATTGAGACACTGAGCACAACTCTCTGCATGCGACCATCCAGCCAGTTCTTTATCCACTGAGTGGTCCACCAATCAAATTGATGTCTCTCCAACTTAGAGACAAGGATGTCATGTGGGAAAATGTCATGTGAGACAATGTCAAACACTTTGTATAAGTCCAGGTAGCCCTTCTTGTTTGTCTGGTTTGACATTGTTTTAGAGAGACCTGTTTGCATTCACAATTTATTTGTGGGGCAATGAGGAATTCAGAGACCTTTTGTTAAGATCCCTTTTACAACATAATACCCAAGGACACACATCAACCCCTTAGTTGTATCCTGGGCCTGTGCTGGTAAGAAAACATCAGGTGTAAGTGCTAAATGTCACACTTTGAAGGTTCATGTTTAAGCTTCTCCTCCTGCTCAAGTACAAGGGATAAGAGAACAGCTTTCAGAGCCAGTGAGTTCAGACTAAAGGTGAAGTACAGGTGTTCACCAACATAAGTGTCCTCGTCATAAAAAGGACATGGAACTGTTGGAACAAGTCCAGAGGAGGGCCATGAGGATGATCAGGGGACTGGAGCATCTCCTGTATGAAGATAGGCTGAGAAATTTGGAGCTATTCAGCCTGGAGAAGGCTGTATGGAGACCTCATAGCAGCCTTCCAGTGTCTGAAGGGGGCCTATAGGAATGCTGGGGAGGGACTATTCATTAGGGACTGTAATGACAGAAGGGGTAATGGGTTCAAACTTAAACAGAGGAAGTTTAGATTGCATGTAAAGAAGAAGCTATTTACTGTAAGGGTTGTGAGGCACTGGAATGGGTTTCCCAGGGAAGTTGTGAATGCTCCATCGCTGGTGCTGTTCAAGACTGGGTTGGACAGAGCCCTGGATGACATGGTTCAGTGTAAGGTGTCCCTGCGCATGACAGGTGGGTCGGAAGTAGATAATCTTAAGGTCCTTTCCAACCCTAACTGTTCCATGATTCTATGATTCTAATTCCCACAGTCATCTCCCACTTTGTCATGACTCCTCACATCCCAGAGCCAGATCCTAATGATCCAGCCTGTACTCTCCTTCTAATATCTCCACATATATGACATTTTGCTTTAAAGATGTTTTCCTTAGGATGTAAAAGTTATGACAATTTGAAAATTTTATCCTGCCAGGACTGCAGTGAAAGAGAAAAAGGACTGATAGAGCTACAGGTACTCCTAGCACACACTGAGCCTAAACTCAGATGCAAACTATGAAGCACATAAATACCTTTCTGTTTCTAAGTGTAAAAACTACTTATTGATAGTGCCTGCAAGCAAAATTTATTGATTATTGAGGCAGCTTATTCTAGTTATGGTTAAGCCCTGAAATCTAGGGTATACCCAGGAGCACCCCAGGGACAGCCTTCTACATGAGGAGACTGATAATCAAGAAAGAGTTTGAACAGGAAGGGCAAAAGCTCTTAGGAGACCTGGATCATGTTATTTGTAAATCACAGTTAAGAAAAATATTTTCATAGAGAACCTACTTGTTTCCTGGGGCCATCTGGAATACTTCAGAACCCGCAGAGATTAAATACATCCCCTCTAGGCAGTGTCTTGTGTCAGGTTTCCTGGAGTAATTTACAGATAACATAAATACAGTTCTGGTTTTGCTGTTAAAAGCATCCTGGTTAAAGCACTTCTGAAAGGATGGGACTAGGGATCTGCCTTTACAGGCATCTGCTCTGCCTGACCATGTGGTGAGTCTAGGCACACTGAAGAAAAGGCATTGTCATGTTGGGCTGGATCCATAGCCATGGTAACCTGTAAAGTGCCAATTACCGAGCCTTTGCCCTGTGTTGTGATATCTGTAGAGTCATAAGCTACACATTTTTTCTTCCTTCCAGCTCTTTCATTTTTACCCATCTTCTGAGAGAGAGAGCATTACCATCCTTCAATTGATGACTTCTGAAACACTTTGTTTTAGAGGCAAGAGTGTTTTACCTCTTCTTAACCTGCCTCAAATTGCCATTGCTGACTTTATAGGCATCCTTAAAATAATTTAGCCTTCATCTTACACAGTTTTCTAGTCTTCCTATAATTAGTCAGGCAACAATTTATAATTGTAGGTGTAGATTTTGGAAAAAGTTGCAAATACTGCAGTTGTAAGTGATTTCTATCTACAAAGATAGATACAGAGCTGTCCTCTGGGGACGAGGTCTTTGCTAGAGAGTTGCCATCGTATTCCAAATGTGAAAGGCTATCAAAGTATAAATGTGAAAGGTCTTTGTTCTGTTTGTCTCATGGAAATTTTAAAG
>JASSUY010007642.1:0-11611 GCA_032466535.1 Forpus xanthops
CTGTAGTGATAGGACAAGGGGTAATGGGTTCAAACTTAAACAGGGGAAGTTTAGATTGGATATAAGGAAGAAATTCTCTACTGTGAGGGTGGTAAGGCACTGGAATGGGTTGCCCAGGAAAGTTATGAATGCTCCATCACTGGCAGTGTTCAAGGCCGGGTTGGACATAGCCTTGGGTGGCATGGTTTAGTGTGAGGTGTTCCTGCTCATAGCAGGGTGGTTGGAACTAGATGATCTTAAGGTCCTTTCCCACCCTAACTGTTCTATGATTCTATGATACAGAGATATGGAAAGGACCTGGGTTGAGCTTACCCTGAGCTCCTTCTCTTCTTATGAGAAACAAGAGACTTCAGAGGATAAAGAACAAGGGAGAAAACACAAAGCTCCACGTAACAATGCAGGATTTCACCAAGCTTCTTGTGCTGCCACTGTAGTGCTGCCTCTGAGCCAGCAAGACACATCTCAATGGATCTTGCAGCTTTTTTCTTTGGACCACAGCTTCATGATTTTTCCTTTTGAAGACTTGGCATCGCTTGCCATCTGTTTGCTTACTCATGGAGAGAAAATGTATTCATCACTTGTTTCTTTGCAATTATGTCTGTTGACTTGATTTCATGTCTTCGAAGCTCCCCTTTATGTCCTTGTAGAGATTTAGACTATTTTATTAATATACATTTTGCTTCTCTTTCAGAAAAGTGATTAAAAGTTAAATGCTGGTCAGAAATGAGAGAATCCCAGAGTCACAGATTCATAGAGACATAGAAACAAAGGATGGTTTGGGTTGGAAAGGACCTGAAGATCATCCACTTCCAACCCCCCACCATGGCCAGGGATACCTCACACTAGACCATGTAACCCAAGACTCCCTTCAGCCTGGCCGTGAACACTGCAGGGATGGAGCATTTATCACTTCTCTGAACAGCCCATTCCAGTGAGTCACCACCCTCACAGTAAAGAACTTCCTGCTTATATCTAACCTGAACTTTCCCTATTTCAGTTTAAAACCATCACTCCTCATCCCATTGCTAAAATCCCTGATGAATATACTGTGTCTAATTTATTAGATAAACCATCTAACCTCCTGAAATTCCTACTAATGCACATCCCAGTATTACAGAAATGAGTGTGAGTCATCCCACTGAACTGCAGTTAAACCGCTCTGCATAGTTCTCGGCAGATGCATATGTCTGAATGCTGGCAAAGAGGCCAACAAAACACAGAGCTGGCTAATGAAGGAAGTGCCAATGGGCTTGTTTTACTGTAAACTGTTCCTGCACCCTGGCTTGAAAATCACTTGGCTGGATAGAAGACTCCTTCCTGACCCACCAGGCTTCATGACAACTTCTCTTTTATGAGAGATAACTTCTCTATATTTTATGAGAAATAATTTTTCTCATAAAAATCACAGCAGTGGTACAAAGGCCATATTCATACATAAGAGAAAGCCCAAGCAGGACAGCATCAATGAGTGCAGAAGAAATGTCTACCTTGATAAAGAAATCAGGAGTAAGAATCTTTGTCAACAAAGTATGTATTTTCATTCCCTTGGTGTTGTAGTGCCTTCAGGCACTAAAGTCCCTCAGCAAAGGCCGGAACACTGGACTAACCTTGTCAGAGCCAGAAACCCTTTTCCAAGCAGGATTTCTTTTCTTTTCATATTGGAATCCCGTGTTTTAGAGCTCTAATTAATTCATATAAGCAACTGTTCTTGATAAAGATGTTATACTTTGCGAGTCCCAGAGCCTTCTACATGAAGAAGTCTGTAATTTAGTTCCAACCACTACAGTGAAGCAAAGGCAGTGTACTAAAATCTATGTTCCCTCCAGGGCTCAACACCCTGTAGAAGCCAGGAGCTCAGTTTGGCTGGAGTTCATCTGGAAAATTAAAATTTCAATGAAAGTATATGCAGAAAGCCAAAAAAACCCAGATTTTGTTTCTCTGTGGAAAACACTGATATTTTCCTTTAGGAACTAGCCAAATCCAAAGCCTGAAAGTTGCAAACTTATTCTAAGTTGGTTTTGCTTGCTAATACAACTCAAAGTGTGTGGAACACAACCACTGGATATCTATCTGGAGGAGCTGTTGATCAGGGCATGGGAAGTCACACCTGGAGCTACTGCAGAAGCAAGGCTGGGGTACAGGAGGCAGGGTGAGGACATGCAAAGTGATGGTATGCAGCAGTCTGAAGGGCAAGGCAGAAGCCAGCATCATCAGGTCCACGGAGGGTCAGGACAAGGAGCTGAAGGTGCTGACAGCAGACACTAGGAATGGGACTGAGCAGCCCAGAAGAGGAAATAATAACAGGGACCACCAAGGAGCCAAAGTCCAACAGGGAACAAGGTTGAACAAGTAAGAGGTAGATGTAAGGATGATGTTTGGCTGTAGATAGGGAAAGGGCAAATGGCTTAAAAGTATGACTCTGGACTGAAGTGTGTTGAGCTTCAGTCTTATGCTGCCTATGATTTTTTAGGAATTGTTGCCTTGGTCTCCTATTGCCAATAGCACAGAGCTACACACTTTGCTTGTGTGGGTACGACTCATGGACAGAAAACTATCCCAGGATGAGAAGTGGGAAGATAGTGAGCTGGTGGGACAGGTAAGTTCAGTCTGGGTACTGGGCATGGAGAATAGCATGTATGCCCTAGTAACAAACATCCTGTAGGCACAATGTCACTGTATATATAGTGAGATTGTCACTAAGAAATGCAGCCTTGTGGTATGTCCAAATGCAGTATGGTGGGTTGATGGGAAACCATAGAAATACCCAGGCAAGCTGGTAGAGTTTGGAGTCATAGCATCAATAGTCATTGCTGGAAGGAACCAAAACTGCAGCGCTTAATACTGCCATTCCTGCTGTTTCCAATTTGACTTCACTGGTGCAGTTGAAGTCTATGGAGGAAGAAGGTATGTTTTGGGTTTTTTTGGTCTTTATTTTCTCTGTGAAATACCACTGGGCTATAATAGTCACCCTAAACCAAATTCAGCTGGGTCTAGAGTTCAGTTTTATGGGTAAATAAGGTTTGAAGTCCATGTTTTGGTCTGGAGAACACTTATGAAGTTGGCATGACTATGATTAAACACTCACTTGAAATGCACTAGTTCTGCCCTTTGGGAGCAGTCCCTGGCCTGTGCTGCTCCGCAAATGATACTTAGACATTGTCTAGGAAAGAGCTACTTGAAAGGGGTCAGAATTGCTTCAAGTTAAGACTGAAGTGGTCCAGATATCTCCAAATCAGTGTCCAAACCTGTGTCCTTCCTACTTTTCCAGTGTAGACAACTCTGTACGGCTATAGAACTGGATGCAGAACAAAGGCAAGTCTGTAGTCAGAGCTTGCCAGGAAGTTTTCAAACATACTGTTGAGCTTGTGACAACCTCTGCAACCTTTGTGGCTGCTATTTGATCTGCATGCCATGTACTGTCTTTCTCCTCTCTTGCTCTGATCAATACATATTCTGAGTGTGTATGATCCTACTGCAGCCAGCAGACATGTGTCAGGGTCTCACCTCTCACTCCCTGGTGCAGGGAAAGCAGCACTGAGCTCTGAAATGTGAAGCAGATTAAAAAGAACTATTGTTTGTGCACATGAAAGTGTATCTTCCAGAGCCTTGTGACTTGCCAGAGCTGCTCTGCTGAGGCAGCTATTGAGTTGAGATAGAAAAGACATAAATAATGGCTCAGATAATCACACAATTCATCATCATCCTCTTAATGAGGGTATCTGCTTGCTCCTCATTCCTTTTCAGCACACACATCCTCACTGGGCTTCAGGGTCTCAAAGACCTATTAAAGAGCCATTTCTAGGGGAAAAAAAGAGCCATGCCTTGGCAAATGCTGCATGAAAAGGAGTATTTGCTGCTGTGGTGATGTTTGCCATCAGACCAAACAATTTCTTACAAGCCTGTAGGAACATGCTGCGATGCCAAGATGGTAATGATAAAATTACTGTGCTGGAATGGGTAGCTGGGTGTGTGTTACATCTCCATTCTGGCACCAGCAGTGTCTCAATGGCATTTGGTTAATACTAACACATACATTGCCTGAAGGCATGGTTGTTTGAGGAAGAAGTAGAGGAAAGCCCATGGAGAAGCAAGGCCTGAATAGTTTGTAAACTGTTAAATAAGGTGCCTAAACCAACCTGTAAATGTTTGCACTTGTTCCCTTTATACAAGATACCTTAGGCCAATAACTTTTAAGATAAAGGTAGTCAAAGTTATTGGAAGTCATTCTGTACTGCAGAACTGTTTCAGATGGAGCTCATGCTATTTCCTAAGAAGAGATATCTTCTTTAGATATATTTCTGTCTTTGACAGGGGTACAAGAGATTTCTTAGGTACTCATTGCACCTTACAACAAAAAAAGCATTTTACAAAGCAAACATGGCTTTCAAAGCTTCTTCTTGAGACTGTGTGTTGGCACTGGCAACGAGGAAAAAGACATAAGGTAGGACTTAAACCCCAAACAACCCAGATTTTGAAGTAGCAGAAGATAAGACACCTTGTTGGATTTATAGATCCATCTTAGTTTATTCTTCTCTCCCCAAACCATGAGTCCTTGTTTTCAATATTTCCTGACATCTCCTAGACCCAACTTTGGGAATCTGAGGTTCTTGGGTGTGGGGCCTGAGGCAGAAGGGACTAACACATTACTGGGTCTAATGTGGATCTGATGTAATAGTCCCTGTAGCCTTTATGTCTGTACCAATGCTGGAAGCTGGATATTGGATCGATATTGGAAGGAGGAGTCTGACAGACTGGTATCATACTGATGTTGAAGGTAGGGAGTTGAGATGATGTTGGTGGAAAGAAGTGGGATATGCTGAAGGACCAAAAGCTATCTGTTGGAATCAAGGGTTGTGTATGCATTGGAGGGAGGAGGGGATATTGTCTACACAAAGGATGTAACATGTCCTGGGCTAACAGAAGGCCATAAGAAAGGCTGTATTGGCTATATAGCCAAGTCTCCTTTTTCTGACAGTGGTCCATGGTGATACAAGGTATAAGAACAAGATAAACACGTATTTCTCTTCCAGCATCTGACCACTTGATGCTCAGAGATTACCTGACCTGGAGGTGATTTCTGTGTATTTCATAAAATCAAGAGCTCTCTTACATGAACATGCCCATAAATACTTGCTACCTTCCAGCACCTCAGCATCCTGTGGTGAAGAGCTCCCCAACTTCATGATGAACCTCCTTGGGTGTGTTTTGAATTTGTTTCATTAGCTTACTTGAAGCTCATGTCCTATTCTTACTCTGTGTCTTATCAACTCCTGGACTAAGGAAAGATGTGTTCCTCTACCAAGTCACAACAGAGAGGCATGTCCAGCCAAAACTTGTCGCTATTGTTTTCTTCTCTAGTGACCCTGGGAAAGCCAGGAGAGATGAAGAGGTAGAGGGGTAGAAAAATGAAGGGATGGAAGGACAGAAAGACAAAAACATGGAGATACACATGGATGGAGCAAGCAAAATGCCTCCTGTGTCCCCATAGCTACCCATCTGTGCTCAAGTCATCAGTGAGGCCCACAGACAACAGCTCCCTTCAGAAACTATAGTTTAAAGTGTTATGTATTTCTGGTGACACATTCAATAGAAACAGGGCAGATAGCAATGCTGATGGTGGTCATTATGGAAGGATCCACTTCATGCTGGACACTGGCCAGATGAGACCCAGCCAACACTACTGTCAGAGCGCTCAGGATCCTCTGGTTAAGTAATGAAAGTATATTCATTTTGTTCTCCCCTCTTTGTTTTTTTTTTCCCCATCTTTTCTTATTCCTGCACATCCCTCTCCAGCTGCACATTAGCATTCTTTCTCTCTCCAGTTCCTCCTCCTTCATTTCCTGCCCACGCTGCTCCCTTCCCTCACTTTTCCAAAGAGCTGCTTGTCATCACACAGTAAAACTATATGGACACAAGTGTGGAGTCGCCACTCACCATCAAAGGATAGGAAGCAGCAGGACAGCAGCAGCAAGGACAGATTCTCCTTGCTGTTTCTTTGCTATCTAGCAAAGCTACCATGCTAGTATGGTCATTTACGAAGTGATATGGCCTCTTTTTCCTTTACCAACAGCAGAAACAATGGCCAAATTGTGCTGGCTTGGTAAATTGATGCTCTGGATGCTGCCACAGAGATGCCTTTATTGGGATGTGCAATATAGGAGGAATTTCCATCTCTTATATCTGCTGTAGTGCTTTCCTTATGGCTCTGGAGTGCTTACTGCCCCCCAACATTTACCTGATGGGACAGTGGCTATAGTTTAAAATAAAGACCTTGAAAGAGTATGGTAGATCACTGGAAAAGAAAATTACACGGTGAGGACATTGGGGCTGTTCAGCCTGGAGAAGAGAAGCTGTGTGAAGACCCCAGAGCAGCCTTCCAGTGTCTGAAGGGGGCTACAAGGATGCTGGAGAGGGACTCTTCATCAGGGACTGCAGTGATAGGACAAGGGGTGATGGGTTCAAACTGAAACAGGGGAAATGCAGGTTAGATATAAGTAAGAAGTTCTTTACTGCGAGGGTATTGAGGCACTGGCACAGATTGCTCAGAGAAGTGGTGAATTCCCCATCCCTTTCAGTGTTGAAGGCCAGGTTGGACAGAGCATTGGGCAACATGATCTAGTGTGAGGTGTCCTATGGCAGGGGGTTGGAACTGGATGATCTGAGTGTCCTTTCCAACCTAAACCATTCTGTGATTCTATGACTCTATAAGACATAAAGCCTGCAGGTCCTCCACGTGTGATGAGCTGGTCTCTATTTGTGGAGGTGATAGGGATAGAGCAAGGGTGCTGGTGAGAGTTCTCCCATTTTCAGCCTTCCCCAGCAGATGCAGCTGTAAGATAACATTGAAAGCTCCAACCTGTTGCACATCCTGGAGGCTGTTTAAATGGCGACATAGGAAGCAATCTGAAGTGAAATGTAAACCATTCGTTTTGCTCCCTTTGTTTGCAGCACATTTTCCCTCTAAATGGCTGACACAATATTTCAGTCACTGAGAAAGGAAAATTAAACAGAGGCCTGGGAATCCATTCCATTGTGTTTCATAGAGCATTGAGTTTTAGCTAATAGTGCTTCCATGCGTGGCAGAAGTGAATCTGCTCTGAGTTAAACCGTGCTCAGGCACTTGCAAGCAGTAAGCTGAAGCAGCACATCACTCTCTGGATATATGATGCAGGCGTACCCTTCACACATCAGTTCTGACCTCAACTGGGAGGCAAACAAACCCCCATGCAATGAGAGAAAGGGGTTTGTTTGCTAAGCGGGTGCCTTTAAGATCAGATGCAAGCAGCCTTCTGGGATGCCTTTCTCAAGGCATGCCTGTGGGCAAATTCTGTCACCATCAACCTTTCTGAAGTTGATATCTGATGTTAGGGACCTCTCGGTAATGCCTTACTATTCAATAGTGGAGATAAAAACAATTAGATGATGAAATTCTACATGTTTGCTGATTCAGTTAAATGCGTATATAAGGTAGGTATGAGAATAACTGGCTTTTTTGGCTCTGTATTGACTAAGAAATGAAATCCAATGAAATACGTGAGCACTACCCTCTCCACTGTATTTCATTCTATACTTTTAAAACAAAACCCAGAGCAGAACATTTCTTGAGGCTGGTGTGTCCTTTTAAAGGGGAGCTCATAATGATTTCTTATTATGTGCAACCCTCAACAGGACATACTGATACTTGAATTTTTGGAAAGCCTGTGTGGGACAATTTCTACCCTGGAATGGGCTCTATTGTAGGCACTGCTTTTTTGGGACATAAAAAGACATTCATGTAGAGTAAAAAAGAGTTGTAGGAAGGTTTATTTAGATTTGCTTCAGTGATGGCTCTAGTTAAGACTGGAGGGCTTAGAAACTCCCTTAGCTGTATGAGAATGTCACTTCTGGACATGCTATTGATTTTTAATTCCTCATCCATGATATGGGGCAGTTGCACTGAATGTGCAGCATTTTGGGGTACTCAATTTTATTAACCAGCTTGGACTTAATGGTCAGAGTAGGTCCCTTCTGACTGAAATAGTCAATTTTATTCTATGGCAGCTTCAGGAGACTTCTCTCTCCCCCTCACACTTCCCTCTAAA
This sequence comes from Forpus xanthops, assembly GCA_032466535.1. Lineage (NCBI taxonomy): Eukaryota > Metazoa > Chordata > Aves > Psittaciformes > Psittacidae > Forpus > Forpus xanthops. The sequence continues at coordinate 8,082 of JASSUY010007642.1, forward strand.
ATTTGTTAACCTCCTAGTTGTTAAGTTGAAGACGCATCCTGGCTTAGCACAGGTTACTTAGTAATGTCACTAAGAACAAAATCACAAGGAGAATAAACATCCTGCCCCTGGCAGTGTTCAAGGCCAGGTTGGATGTGGCTTTTCACAACCTGGTCTAGTGGAAAATGTCCCTGCCCATAGCAGAGGAATGCTGAAGCTTCTTCCTTGTTCCATGGAGAAGTTAACAAACAGAGCTATCGACTTCTGAGAGTTCATTTAACCTATTCTCAAACACTCTCCTAGTGAGGGTTTATAACTTTCCCTGGGTGAGCTTCTGTAGTGCTTGGATAAACAGTTTGCAGAAATCAATGCTCTTATTTTTGTGACTTTACTTCTACAAGAAACATCAAGGCTTGATTCACCTGAGGCAATCACAGACACAAAGCATAAGGCTGACAATTATTGCTGAAGAAGCAGCAGATGGAAGGATGCTTCTGCTACCTGACCTTACTTCCCATTCAGAGGATAGCTGCCACCTCTGACAGTCGCAGCTCTCTACCTCCCAGCACTGAGTTTCTTGCTTCTGCTAAATGGACTCTATTTACTCTCCTGTTCAGAACAGTGGTTAGCTGGAAAATGTCCAATTTTGTGAGTAAGAGCTGTTTCTTTAAAAGTGACAGGCTCTATTCATCTGAAACAATCTCCAATCTGGGATGTACAGCCAGAAAAAAGGACCCAACCCACAGAAACTCTGCTGCTACCACTACACAGTGCATTAAGACTCTGAAAAAGGAGAAAGCATTTTCAGTTTGTTGGGAAAATGAAATAGCTTAGGTGAGTAGGATCTAGTACTGGCTGTATCTAGGCAGGTCTTTTAGCATCCTATTTTTCTGTTGGCTACCAGCTTTTTATAGTATCATAGAATCATAGAATGGTTTGGATTGGAAAGGACCTTAAGATCATCCAGTTCCAATTCCCTGCCATGGGCAGGGATGCCTCATACTAGACCATGTCACCCAGAGCTCTACCCAACCTGGCCTTGAACACTGCCAGGGATGGAGCATTAATGTTTTTGGTCATTTTACAGCTTCCCTACCCTTTATGGGGTTTTCTTCTGCTTCCTGTGGTGCAACATGGTTCCTTGTACTCTGCTTCTCAAGGGATTTATTAGTGTCTCATCCCCCTTCTGTATCACTAACTGTTAGTTGCATGAAGTATGTCTTCACTTTTCTACCGAGTAACTCCCAAAGAAGCTGGGGGTGCTGATGGTGGGAAAAGGCAGCACTTCTGAGAGCTCTTCAAGACAAAACCAAATGAAAGCAACTCGGTGACATTTACAGCAAAATTCAGGAAATTTATAGCACACCAAAAGGCAGGCACTTTTAATCCCTTAAATTCTGTTGAAAGGCTGCAAAAATGCCCGAGAATTGTAGAAGTGGTTTTGGCTTGTGGATAGCCTCTTCAGTCACTGCAATTTCCTGATGCTATAATAATAAAGACTGCTAAGTCCAGCTTTTCTGATCAAATTGATTGACAGGAAGACTAATTCCATGGAAACCACAAAATCTGCCCAATTTTCTTCTTCTAAGACCCTTCTGCATGATTGAGTCTCGCTTACCTCTGCACAATTTATCATAATTGGGTCTCTCTAATTGAAGTAGGACTTTTGTTTCTGGCAAAGATGGTTAGAAAGATGAGATTAAATGCCTTGTGGAGACTACACAACTGAAAAACGCTTCATTCTCCTGATTCCTTCACAGTTTCAATCTCTTTCATTTCCGTGGGGCGTAGAAAAGGGCTGTGATTCCTATATGACACTGATTTTCATTCCTGAATTCAGTTCCTCCTCAGACACAGGCAAATCTTGATTCAATTCATGCAGCAAATGAAGAATATTTCTGCCAACTGTATCAATTAAAGAAAGGAGAGGGAAATTTGGGGTCAGGCAAGGGGAGATTCTGATCCTTTAGTAAACACAAGGTCAGGTGTTTTAATTGACAAGAGTAACTGAAGCACATAGTGCAACAGACCCAGCACACACTATACATCTCTTTATTTCTCCTGTCATCTTGGGAAACAGTGAAGTTCTTGTGGCTGCTTTTCTTTGCAATGCAGGCATGGACAAAAATCTATATTTTCACTAATCTGTATGCTTTGAGTGGTACATAAATAGTTATGAAAGAGATCAACAACAGCCTTCCAACTTAGCCCCCAAGCTCTGTGTGCTAGCTGCAGGAGAGTGCACATCAGCATGGTGGCATCGTGGTGGCAGGAGTAGATCTCTTGCATGTTCATGCTCTATTCCTCCTCTCCTTGAAGTCTTGCAACATCGGGACAACTACAGAGATTTCTACTGCAGTCCTGATTGCCACCAGGGTTTAAGCTTCATGGGTGTTTGCCTTGTGGGACCACCTTCCACTCCTGGGGCTTTCTTTCCCACTTGTATTTGCCTTTCCATAAGGTAACTGACCATTGCCACAGGGGCTGGGCCAGTGTCAGCCATACGAAGTTTTGCAGGACACGAGGCTGTGACATCTAACCTGGGGTTTGATGATGAATGAGCAGAGCTCCCAGATGAGACGCTCATTGCAAACCCTGCTGTATAACAAGTTGCCTTCTCCATACATCAGAGCTTTTTCTGTGCCTGCTTCTTATTCCCAAGCTTTTACTGCTGTACTAAATCACTCCTAGAAATTACAGATGCTAACAGCACAGTGGCTGACAGCAAAGCTGCCCAGCAGGAGGTGAGCTCTCAGGCCCTATATGATGAATCTACATTGCTGCAGCACCAGGGATGCTCATGAAAGTATCAGGGCTACATTTGGTGGGGATCTGTATGAATAAATGGCAGCAGAGCTCTCAGCCTCTGGGGTAAGAAAAGTGCAACAGCTTCTAAAACCTGTGAGAGAGGAGACGATGTGAGAGTAAAGGAAGAAATCTGCCTACCAGGGACAAATAAATCCATTTCTTCTGCTCAGCCTCAACCACATCCTTGTGCAAGTACACCAAGGCTTTGTAAGCATGTAAATCACACACAAACATGCCTTCATAAAGAAGACAATGTGACAATATTAACTGTTGTTTAAGATGGTTTAGTTTCTTAATAGACTATGTTAAAGGTGAGGTGGAATGTGTATGGGCCACCACTGCTAAGAAAGAGGAGCTAATACTGAGTGTACTAGCTTTTAATATAAGTTTTGGGTGTAAGCCTCTTAGATCAGGACCTAACACAGCAAACCCAGCCAAAGGGACAATAAAGTGATCTATAAAGCCCCTTCTTACTCATAAAGCAACTTCTGAGGAAGGGAAGTGATAGCAGATGGGATATTGCTTGAAGAACATCCGTATAGGAGGCATAAATCATAGAATCATAGAATCATAGAATAGTTAGGGTTGGAAAGGACCTTAAGATTACCCAGTTCCAACCTCCCTGCTATGAGCAGGAGCACCTCACACTAAACCATGTCACCCAAAGCTCTGTCCAACCCAGCCTTGAACGCTGCCAGCAATGGAGCATTCACAACTTCCCTGGGCAACCCATTCCAGTGCCT
>JASSUY010007644.1:0-22073 GCA_032466535.1 Forpus xanthops
TGATGAGGAGAATCGAAAGAATGTAACTCCCATTGGTTGAGATAAGAACAGTCCAGTAACTAAGGTATAACACAAACCACTGCTGCTACCACAAATAATAATAATGACAAGGGAAATAACAAGGGAAGAGAATACAACCACTCACCACCCACTGACCATTACCCAGCCTGACAGAGCAGTAATCTAACCCTTCCAGGTAACTGTCCCCAGTTTATATAGTGGTCATGATGTCCTGTGATATGGAATACCTCTTTGGTTAGTTTGGGTCAAGTGTCCTGTCTATGCTTCCTCCCGGCTTCCCTTCCTCCCTGGCAGAGCATGAGACTCAGAAAGTCCTTGGTCAGACTAAACATTACTGAGTAGCAACTAAAAACATTGGTGTTATCAGCGCTGTTCCCAGGCTAAAAGTCAAAACCACGGCACTGCATCAGCTACTAAGAAGGAGAAAACGACTGCCACTGCTGAACCCAGGACAGTAACAAAACCATGTAAGTCTCCTAAGCATCAACTTCACGTGTGTAAAAATGAGAGGATTCAAGAACCACGTATTTAGTAGTTATACACATTTTAAACAACTATGCCACCCAAACAGCAAGAGATTTTCCTGAACAGAACTAAAACCCACTAGTAAGAACAATTAAACAATTCAGCAGTTCACAGCTACCAAAAGAGCATCACAGATATACCCCAAAATCTTTATGCACAATGCAGGAATAATTAGTAAGTAATCACTAAGCCCAGTAACTTGAGCAACATGGACCAGGCAGACAGAGTGGAGCGTTGTCCAGGCTGGTTTTAGTTCTGCAGCCGCAGGGTGCAGTATGAGCAAGCAGGGCATGCTCTGCTCCTCAGGAAAGGTACTACAAAGGGCTGTTCCCTCCACCTGAACTCCAAGCTACTCTGAACTGAGCATCAGACACTGCCATGGGACTGATTTGGAAACAAACAAGAGAGATTGATCAGAAAAGTTCCAAGTTCACCTATTCACCCTATACTACCTCTGCTTTCATTATGGCCTGCAGTTCTGAGCAATACTGTTCCCACTGCAAACTGTGGGCTCCTTACAACTGAAACAGTGTGAGTGTGCACTCCATATCTTAGCATGGTAGCTTACAGGTGCCTGGGCTCCCCAATTTCTTCCTTATGTATGTTTACCAGTCTTCCTTCTTGCTGCATCTGCTCTCAGGAGCACTCTTTTGTTCATACACCCTTCCTACTTCAAGTGTACGCAAAACCATGGCAGTATAGCACAACCTGCAGGTTCTGAAAGCTGCACTTCTTCCTTTTCTAAGAAGGTTCAACTCCCATCTAATAAATTACAATATAAGGACTACATACATATGCTTTGTTTGTCTTTGGCAACATGAAGAACTTACTCCTCTCCAGTTTTCAAGCATAATCTTCACCCCCAGTAACTCTTACCACAGAGGTTTCTGCCATTTTGACTAAAACTAGTTCAGTCATTTTTCCATCGGGCAGACAGGCTGCACAGCAAGTTACAGACCTGGTAACACTCACTTCTGATAGTTGTCATTTTACATATGCTGTTACTGATGTTGTAACTGAGTGTCACCACATATCTTTATTATCTCTTGTTCAGATGTATGGTCTGACCAAATACCCTGGTTTGGTCAATATTCAGAATATTTCTAAAATCAGTGACAGAGCCACACAGCAATAGCCACCTAAAAAGCACTCAAAGTGCACTATACAGCACAGAGACTATAATATTTCCGACTAAAATTATGTTATTTGTGAGATTTATAATTACTCAGCATAGCATAACTTAAAATTTGGCCTCTATCAAGAACAAGCATAGCTTTAGGAGTTGCAAGGGGATGATAATTTTTTTACATCTAAATATTACTTTTTAACATGCTTATAAAAATTAAATTTGCCATGAGCACAAACACGTACAGGTGCATATAATACTGCAACATTTTTCCTAAATGCTTCAAACTAATTCTATTTTAAGAAGCACAAACTCTCTTGCTATATAATAACCAGACTCTTGTTCTAGTCCAAAACTTGTTCTTTGAACACTGTGCACTTTTAACAGATTTTTTCCTTTTTTCTTGTGATTTTTTACTTTAATATAAGAGATTCTAATCTCCACAAATGCTCACATTACCAGTGCACAGAATTGTACAAATTGCCCCTAGAAACAATGCACTAACAGATCACACTGAAATTCTCCAGGTTTCTGGAGGCATTGGGAAATGAAACACACAACTGCTGTAACTGCTTGGGCCCAGCTATATTACAAACATATTTGACAAAAAACTTCAAATTAAATGCTTCATCAGTACAGATTACTGGAAGAATATTATACTTTAAAACCAAATTTGAGACTTACTAATGATCATTTAAATACTCTCTCATGCACTCAGGCCTGAGCTTATACTGTTCTCACTCAAAACATTATTTTTGCCTATGCAGTTCTGAGGAACATATAATGCAGACTGGGAGGGGAGGACACAGTGATTGGGATTTTGTATTTTTTTTTTTAAATGAGTATGGAAAAACCTGGAAGCAATAACTCAGAATAATATTAGCTCATATATCCCCACACTAGTTACTTTCCACCATTAATAATCCTGCCACATTTAAACTTCAAAATACACGAAGTAATTAAGCTATGCTGTGCTTGCCAACTTAAGAGAGGCACTTGGGAGTAACATGCACACTAATTAGGAACATTAACTGCCAGACTATATGAATTCTAGTTCATTACTGATTTTTTTTTTTTCCAGTTTTAGGAAAAAATCATGCACACCCACAACAGAGATTCACCTCTGAGAATACTCTGAGCTATAACACCCATTTGTTTTAGGGATGAAATGATTCCTTCCATAATCAATAGTTATTAAATAGCTTTTTGCTATCAGGAAACAAAGATGCAAGACATCATAATTTCAATTGCCTAGCAACAACTCTAACATTATGTTTTGACAAGTGGTTAGAGCCTTTTCTAGTGCAAGAACTGTCTGAGATGAGAATCAGCTCTATCTTTCTCGATGGCTAGCTCTGCTTTTTTTACCAGCTCTGCTTTTTTTACCAGCAGAAGTTAGGTTTTCTTTCCTTAGAAGTAAATTCTTCATAAATTAAATGATGCATACAATGTATTTTGAATCCTTATCTACTGGAGGCTCTAATCTGGCAAGATATAAAGTGAATAAAGGTCACACACACAACTTTTAGTGTGCCATGGCCTACAGCAATACAGCAAACTTGGGTTGAAATGTATGAGACACTGTGAGAATCTTCCCTCACCTGAGATGAGCAGATTTCCTGACTTAAGCCTCTCATATTCTATAGATTTTACTACTGAAAACTCCGGGGCATGAAAAGAAGTAGAAAAACACTGTGTAGACCTTAAAATACACACATGAGATCATTTGGCTCATTGTCATCCCATAATGAATACTTACAATGAACACAGTGAGATTCCAAGTTCTCTCAGATTTCATTACTGAGATTTGTTTAATCTATTAGCAAGAAGCAACCACTCAAGTTTTACTAAAGATTATCTGTTATTTTTCCTCTTTAAAATATCTTCACTCAACTTCATGGTATTTTAGAAAGAAGATACTTAGTTCAGAAAAAGAATCTCAAATAATTCCATTTAATTATCAAAACGGTACCATAAGTTTAAATAAATGAATGCTATTTATCATGCAGTGTAGTTGTAAACTGCCTTTCAATTCTGAAAGTTAGTAACCTAGCAATTTATGAGAACGGTTGGTGGTTTAATTTAGATAGTAAACTATGGCATAGTCCAGTAAACCTTGATTTCTCAAAATGCATATGCTGTTTTATCACAGAATTTGTTAATACATCAAAAACTTATTTAGAGATTCAGCACATGTGTATCTTACTTCTATGTATATCCATAACAACACATGCTCATACACATGCTCCTTCTTTCCCCTGTAGAATCAGTACTGCTTACACATGTACAATTTCAAAAAATTAGATCAACACAGCTTAATCACAAACAAGTTTCAAAATACATGGGGCACATTAAAACCTCATTCTCCTCTATAAGAACTCAATTGTACTCAACAATGTACAGACATCATACTTTTTACAAAGAAAATTTTAAAGTCACCTTTCAAAAGCTGATTCAGGTCCATGGCATCATGCAAGACTTTCTGACTACATCTGCGATCAAACTCGGAATCTAATGAAAAAAAATACAGGTATAAGATTGGGTTTCCCAGCCACAGAGGCTTAAAAATTTTGTGTTGCACTTATATTCTGCAAAATTACCATGTAATTCTTGGTTCACATTTTCCTGTCTTTTTACTTTAAGTTTCTTATCATTTGATGCTGCAAGTTCAAAAGACTGGATGGGACTGATGTCTGGAGTTGACAGAGGTGTTACATCAGTGACTGTGTCTTCAGACTCCTCCAAGTAGTCAACAAGCTTTGGTGTTCCTTCTAGTAATTTCATTGCTGATTCAGATTTTTGTTTTGGAGACAGAAGAGCATTTCTACAAACATCCCTCTTTGAGGAAGAATGAGATGAATCTGATAAACAGCTATCAGAATCTGTATCAGAACCATCTGTATCTGAGCTTGAGGATGAGGATGAAGAAGATGATGATGAGGAGGAGGAGGAGGAGGAAGAGGAGGAGAGGCTGATATTAGTATATTTTTTGCTAACCTTTTTCATGTTGTTTGACTGCTTAGCTGACTTTGGTCTAACCTTCTGTTTTTTGTCATCATCACTACTATCTTCTTCATCTGTAAAATAATCTTCTTCACCTTCTTTAACTATCTTGGGGATTCCAGCAGGAACATTCTCTAGTATTTCACTACTTGATGCAGATGTCATTCCAGATGCACCTGCGTTCTCTGCAACTACAGAAAGTGACAAAAATGAAGCTTCTTCAAGACAACCTGTGCTATTTCTCAGGGACTGATCCTTTTGACAATCTTTCTGCTTTTCTTTACTTTCCTCCTCGTAACACCTTGTATCCTTTGAAATAGAAACCAAGTTGGAGTCTGTAAGAGCTATCATCATACTTTCTTTCTCTACGCATTCACCATTTTCTTCAGCTTTCTTTTTCTCTTCCTCAAAATCACTGTCAAAGAAAGCATGATCTACTTCATCTGACAGATCTTCAAACTGGTCCATGCTGAATCAGGAAGTGTCACCTGCAACCACCAAAAAAGGTTTTCAAAGATTAGCATAAAACCAGATCCAAATGCACTGTTAGGGTAGCGTTTTTGTTCTTCACTCTTTCAGCTCTAATAATACATAACTCTGCAGTTAATTGTTATCTTGCTAGAAACAACTCCATAGTGAGTTCCATAAAGAAATTTAGTGCCCACCCTATTTTACACAGCTCACATACTTGACAAAAAAAACTTTACTTAAAGCCAACAAAAACTATCACAACTTCAAAACTCTTACCCCTAAGATAATTAGTAAAATAGTGGCTAGAGTCTCAATTATTACAAACAAGCAACTGAAGTGCCTTATTTTGCCCCTTAAGCTAAGCCATTAATAAGCTACCATTAGCCTGTACTTTGAATTAACAATCTCAATTATATGTGGCAGTCATCATCATGGCTGACACAATCATTCAACCTGCAGGCTTTCAGGACACAAAGTAGGAGCAATTTCAATTTACATAAGAAAACCCATGGCTCCTTAGGTGAAATTGCAATACAGGTAGGATGTTTCAGTGTTAATGCTTTAGTTTGCATCAGGATAGCTTGCTTTTCTTGACATAATTCATGCTGCATAGTACAGTGAGCAAACTCGATTCAGATGAAAATGAAACTTGTACTCCAGGCACAAAACAAGCACACTTAAACCAACTGTCATAATTCAGACCACGGGACCAGAATATGGCTAGCACAAACACACGCAATGTAGATACCAGGTCCTTAGTGCTAACTGTTCTGCTCTACAAATCTGCTCCTATTGTGTCATAGTTCTTGCAGAAATATGTGTTAGATCCTACTCATATTGCAGGGGAGATATGAAAGTTCCTGCTCATTAGTAGGATATACACAAAGTTAAAATAAACTAAAAAAAAAAAAAACCACAAACCAAACACCTACACCCAAACAAAATTAGCCAGTACAAGACTACTGTTCCCATCTAGCCAGCAACACTTTTTTCCTAATATTTACAACAGATTTTATATAAACTTTGCAAGCTGCAGTCAATATATACGTAACATTCTTAACATTTGTAATGTTTAGAGCCAAGGAAACCAAACTTGGAGACAGTGGAAGCAACTATACAAGGCAGGAGAACCAGAGTATCCTACAAGATGGATGGTCTTCCTTCAACTACATAGTGTGTTGCCATGGCAAACAAAGGTGAAAAAGGAACTCCTAAACTTGCTTTGAAACTACAAACATATTCCCAAAAAAGCTTCCAGCTAAGATTACTTCAAAAGACAGAATTTTTAAAGCTTTATGTCACTCAGTTATCATGCCACTTCTCAAATAATACTCAATTTTAGAGGAATTTGAAATATGCACCCAAATACAAAAAAGCACAACAAAAGAGCTAAAAGCAGAAGGCATGCAATCTCCTGTGGTTTTAAGACTCGCAAAGCCAAAGAACTTAAGAGAGACTTAGTAAGGTTAGCCGCTGTATAAAGCTGAAAATGCTATTAAACAATAGAAGCAGAGGTCAACTTTAGTACCACAGAGAAACTCTTTAAAGCACCTATATCCTCCAAAAGCAACAGAACAAAGGAGTAAAACACCTGGGAATTCTTGATTTGAAATGCTACATGGAATTTGGGAAGTTTTCATGTTCAAGTCACTTCTCGTGATCCCTGGCTTCAGGCAGCTTGCATAGTCTCCAACGCCTAACTGTCATGTGAATTCCTGGCTACAGCAGCTTCCTAAAATGATTACACATTTTAATACAGCAAAACATGCACAATAGAAAAAAAATCAGAAGAATAAGATATTATTTACATATAATTCTCTACCACATGTAGCCTAAACCAAAATAGAACAAAGCAGGATTTTTTGGCATTACCTGTAGACTACAGGAATTATTTATTTAGCAAGTACAAGTGAGGCAAAGTCCATTCTACGAAGAAAATAAATACAGGAAGTACAATGTTAAAGTTAAAACAAGCCCCTTTCTTCTCCATGATGAAAAGTTTTTATGACTCAAGACACATCTCATCAATTTGCAGCTTCAGACAGATTATGACAGACTGGTAAAAGTAGACATGTGCTGTGTTTCACTTGTCACTAGCATTTCATATACTGTTAGCACTGTGGTACATGTAAGAGCATAAAGGCATAGGACAAAAACCAGGTTTGCATGTGGATGCAGACCAACTAGCTTGAAATATGAAGTTGAGTGCAATAAACTAAAAATACACGGACAGGTGTATGCAGTGCGACTCCTGCAAAGGAAACTAACAGTATCTCATTGGTTATACTATGTGTTCATATCACAGCTTCTCAGATGTCTCTCTTCTGGGCGCGATCTCTTAAGTGGGGATGGGATTTAACTCAAGACAATGGAAATGCACAGAGGTGGCAAAAAGGTGATTATAGACAGCGTGTATGCTTCTTTCTACCGTTAGCACCACCCAAAGAGCACACATTTTCCTACTCTGCATGACTCAGGAATAGCTTACCTGCCAGTGGGCTGGTTTCCATATAGACAGAGCCATAACTGATTCACAGACAGCAACCACTGTTATGGGAGAACTGAAGTTGAGCAGTCTGACTGACCAAGGAGCAGCAGTTGTAACACCAGTCATCTCATTGCCAAATGCTCCTTCCACTTTTCTGGCACAACCACCTAATTTTGTTGGTCAGCCTTGCCCAAATTAATTATCAGCTGTGCATGCATATATACACCCTCACCCCACCTTTATCTATAGGGCACAGTGTAATTTTATTTATGGGAGAAGTACACAATTGTGCTACATTATGAATTACAAAACACAGAGTCAATAAGCGATATTCTGAAATCCCAAGAAAACTGTTGGAGTCAAATACTTATCACTGACTGCTAATTCCAATGGCTACTGTATTGATTTTAAAAAAGCATATGCTTTTTGTGGCTTTAGCCATCAAGCTCTCTAACACGTATGATCAACTCAAATGAACACGCTGGCCATTAATTATTCATCAGGTCTTTTATTACTGTAGTATTTCTTCTTCCCACGTAATTCTCTGCCTCTCATCCCTTATTCTTGTAACATCCACCCATAGCCCCAGCCAACCACACGTATTCACCTTTATCATTTCCTTGGTGCAGTTCCTCCTAGCTCATACCACTTTTTAATCTCTTCACCTGTACAGACCAAGCTTGACCTATTTAAGATCAAAAATCAAAGACCAAGCAGTCAAGGAGAACATCCAGTCTGGATGTCAGGGCATTTGGAGTATTTGGGTAGGTAATGCCTAACAGCAGGCCTTCAAGCACTGCTGCAATATAAAGTATCTCAAAAGCAGGACAGCACATAAGAAGTGATATGAGGATGCAGATTTAAGTGTGGTTTTGTGGTTGAACAAAACCTGCCTTTTCATGATTTTTTGAATGTTAGAAAATAACACAAAATACATAAGGTTCAAGGTGTTCCAACTTTGGTTAAAACTTAACATTATCCAGTCAAAATGCAGAGCATCTGAAATACATGCACCAGAATACTGAAATAAATCACAGAAAAACAAAATAAAAAAAAAAAAAGAAGTGAAAACCAAGCCCCTTACGCCTGCTGTGGGCTGAAATTTCTGATGTTACTGTGTACACACTGTGTATCTCCACAAAGGCCATAATATAGGACAGTTATAACACACACAAGATGAGCCAACGTTTCCTGCAACAAAAAGGAACAGACAATCTCACGGTGTATTAACAAACATATGTGAAGTATCAAAAACAGTAATTATGTTCTATTCAGCTCCAAAGGGGCACCTTCTGGTTTAGGGTTATTAATTAATTTTGTTTTGTAGGTATTATTGATCCTGGAAGAAGTAAGCACATGGGTAATCTTCTCCCAGCCACACAACAGTGTTCCCACAGATGGCATCGTTCCTTTCAACTGGAAATGTATACCTCTTGAGAGCAGGGACCCACTCTTCTGAACTCGGAAAGCAAAAACCAAGTGTTTGAGAGCTGAGGGTCTGGAAGGTTAAAGTGTCATAATTAAAATATTGATATTATTGGTGGTATGTGACCTTTAGGACACTCCAAAATCCTCCAACTCAATTTACTCCTTACCACCCCTCTTGTCCTGCCTCCTTAATTCTGACGACTTCCAAATCACCTTTTTGTAGGGTGAACTTGGGTAAGGGTAACTGTATCATCTGACTAGCATTTTCAAAACCATCAATCATTAAACAAGTTACTGTGTAAAACCACATTAGTTAAAACCCCACCCACCTCTTTTCTGGCTCCCTTCCTTTGGCTGAAGCTTAAAATAGAAACAAAACTAAACAAAAAAATCCAAAACCAAAAAAAACAAATGTGTGACAACAATAGACAATAATAAAAATTTTAAGACAATTAGAAAAGTCCAGCTTCTGAGGGTTTGTTTGGTTTCAGAAAGAAAACACAAGGAAATGTAAGTCTTCAAATCTGTAAAACAGACCAACCCAAAACTTAGGTGCCCTCAGATACAACCAACTAGTGGTAAAGATCAGTTGATCTTAGTGCATTGGCTTCCAACCATGTGACAAACCACATATGCCCAGCCCTACCTACCTCCTCTTTAATTGCAACTTTAATTTTTGCTAGAAAGAAGCAACAAAGCATGCAAAAGATGAAACAGACCTCTCAGGAAACTATTTTCCTTGAGGGAAACCACAATGAATGAAACAACTAGCCTGTTTGGTAGATAGTCTGGTTTTCCAAGCTCAGAGCACAACAGCTACCATAGCTGTTTTGTATGCCATATAGTCTCCAAACCTGGCTACCATTTTCTCCAATCCAAACCATGTATTCATAACTGGTATAGAAAACACAAGGCCTCAACTCCAGCTCAGAAGAAACTTCAACACTGCAAATCTACCCAAGCTCTGCTCTTCCACATCTTGCACCAGACCTGTTCTTGCACCCCAAGGTGAAGGGCTGGTTGCGGCATGGGCAAGTTACTCTGCAAAACAACATAAAGCAGACAGAGGCTGGAATTAGAATAATAGAAAAATACAGTTTCGAAGGGATCCTCTCGGTATGATCTAGTCCAGTACACTGCTCAAATCAGGGTCAGCTTAAAAGTTTAATCTAGTTTTGTGCAGGGCCTTGTCCAGCAAAATCTGCAAAAATTCCAAGGATTATCACTTCATGTTCTATGTGGGCATCTGCTCCAGTGCTTACCAGCCGTCACTGTGATTTTTTTTCCCTTCTTTAATCAACTCTTAGCTTCTAACCTTTCATGGTACACCTCCAAGAAAAATCTGATTCTGTCCAGTGACAGGTAATCATGTTGCTGCTGATAACTGCCTGAACATGCAGGTAAATCCCTTTGCTCAGATTACAACCTCCATATAAATATTTACTGCTGATTTATGCCAAGCTTCTTGCTGTTGGCTGAGACTCCAGACTTGCACCTGAACTGAATAATCTGAAACAGTTGTGGAACCAACATCTGCCCTTCACAGACCAGATCTGACAGTACCCAATTCAAGCTCATATCAGAACTACCATTGTTTCTAGTGCATCTGAAACCACTTATCCAGCTGATTCTTAGCTGGCTCTCTATGATTTCACCAATTTTTGTCTCTCATAGCTAGAGAAGAGGAAAGAAGGAAGACCTGCTAGTCCAAATCTGTGGGGCCAATACACCCAGCCATTGCTGCCCTTTTTCTTCTGTTGTGTTTTCTTTTGTTTGCTCCTCCCCACCTCCCCATTTTGTTTATTTTGTTCGTTTTTTTTCCCTGGTTCTTTCTGCTGGACACAAAGGAAAGGATTTTTCGCTATGTATTGTAAGCTATAGTTTAGCAACTCCCAAACATATGACAGCAGAACAGCCGCTCTGTTTCCAAACAGAGGTAGGTTCACTGGAGATGCTCCCAAATACTTTGGAGTCATTTTAAAAGGATTCCAACAGAAAGCCCTGAATCTCCTGGCTATTTCAAGCAAGGATTCAGTTCAGTAAACAGGCACAAAAAAGTCCTGGGAAAGAGTCAACTGCCATCATCTGTCAGAACAAATGAAAGCACATGACCACCAAAGAGTCCTAGACAACTTTAGGGCAAAGGCTTTCAAGTTAATGTACAGGGGAGGGGGGGAAGTAAAAAGAGAGGAAAAAAAAAAAATGGTTCTTACTGAGCCAAAAAGAGTGCCATCTCCCCCACAATGAAAAACTGCAATAAACACACTAAATGTTTGCTCTCCAATAAAGGTCACCTTTCATGACCAGAAAGGCTGGGTCAGAGACTACTGAGATTAAATGGTGGATGTGTTGATGCCCATCAGGCCTGTCTTAACAGGCTACAGCTACTCACTCACAGCTGAGAAACCCAAGCAAATGAGTAGCAAGCCCTCCAAACTCAGAGGGAACAGAAGCAGATGACAATTGAAACAAAAAATACAGACAATGATTCGTATGTTGTTTGATGAAAATATCCGGAGCTTCTAGAAAGATTTCCCTCTTAACAACCTCTACCTCTACAAGCATAAGTAACACCACCCACATCTAAGTCTCATGGGTCTACTGCAATATACTGTTTCTAACTACTTTGAAGAGTAGCTCTCATCTCTAGGCACCTCAACAAGCACTAAGATACTTGGGGGAAAATGGTGACTGGCATTGACCCCTCCCAAAAGTGACACATAACCACAGTCTAAAAACACTGACAAACAATTAATAGTTCCTGGTAGCAAAATTATTTGTATATGGGCATGAAAAGCCCAGGAAAGGACAGTCTCTAAATGCCAGGTATTGTGGGTAAAGATCAAGGTAAAAAGAAGTTTTCTTGCTCCTCCTGTAGTGGTGCATATCTGTGAGGAGTATTTCTGCCTAATATCAAGATTTAAATGTCAGACAACATGCATTCAATCAGGCTATCCACAACTGAAGGGGGTGAATCTGTAACAGTAGTCCACAATAGCATTGAAGAAAAAGGTAAACAATTTCTCTTATTACAGAAAAACTTCGGCATACATGCCATGTAAAGGATGGTGTGTGTGTGTGTCATCACCCTGGTGCAAAAGTTGGAGCATTACCTGTGTGTGCATTCCTTAAGATCTCCTGGGATTAATCTAAGCAGCTGCTGCAGACTGCTGGGAGTCAGGTCTTGTCATCTTCCAAATGACAATGGATACACCACTTCCCCTGCTTCAGCTAAGTCATGCTTCCATGTTGGTCAACTGTCTCAAAAAGTACAGCCCAAGGGCAGCCCAGAAAGCAAAGGTCTCCACAAATATCTTCAAGTTATCAAACTATTATTGAACACTCTCCATTTGAAATTACATGCTGATATAAAGCCTCCCTTTCGTCACAGTTCAAAAGTAAAGAGAAACAATCCTTTCACCAGTATTTCTACAGTAACTTCCCCCCTATTCTCACCTTGTAACAGACCAGTTGCGCACAGTCTGCACTCCTGCCTCACTCATTGCACACAGTAGAGGTACAGCTTAGGATGGCTTAGAACCTATAGATGCTCATCTACTACTGTTGGGAAGGCAGGACTCAAAAATAAATCCATAATAAGAGTTCAACTGCACCAAAACTTTCATTCATGACCTGACCATCTATACTGTGCACATGTCACTTATCCTGGCATTTTCTGGATTTGCCTCTGAGCCAGCCCTGAAAGAGACAGTAGAATCACAAAGGAAACTAGTACAGCACAAACTATTGACACAGTTTAGCAGGTAAATCATAGCATACTCCAGAATATCTGGCCATCCCTAGCAAGTGGCACAACATGAACTGTCTCCAACAACAGAAATTCTCACTGAGCTAGAAGTTTATTCATGCTTCTAATGTTTCAGATACAGTATGCTTAGTGACCCAACTTGACAAGCAGGCTCAACAGCATTTCTCTCAACACTTTGCACAGATGTGGTGCCACACAGATCTGATGTGAGTTTTGTGACCACAAAATGGCACTTATTATCGCCATTTGGAAAATGCAGAGTTTTACAGAGATTACAATCACATTCTCCACAGCCAATGAAAATAAGATTCAATTCCTTTTAATTTTTGGTGAATATATTTCCATGTAAGAGGAACAAGCACTGTCTAGTACAGATGAGCAGGGGGAGGTAAAGAAATTAAGTCACTAAAGCAGTACACAAAGAAGAACTTAAGCAAGTTTCACTTAGGAGTAGTCTAAATATACTCATATTTCCTCAGAATATATCTAAGGAGCAAATGAGGTAAAAGGCCTTTTGAGACCCTCTCTTGCATTCTATTTTTATTACTTGTTCATTTCTCCAGATGAGAAACATCAGTATGGAAAAGCACGTAAAATGCTGAAATGTGGGGCTCTTAAATTCAACATGTTTCTCAAAGTTCCAATGTTTACTACATTACCACAATGAAACATTTCAAGAATGACAAATACCCACTGTTGAACTGTGACTTAAAACATCAGTCGAGATTGTTGGATGGAAACTTAATCATGTTTTAAACCATTACTATCATTAGTCTTGGTTAAATGTAAGATCAGGAGGCAAAGAATGAAAAAGCTTTAAAAAACAGTTCTGGTGGAAGCACTAAGGTACAACCTTCATAATAATGGTCTGCCTATCTCCCACGAATTTCAGGGGATACCTTGGCTCACCTAGGAGCTAGCTCACTTTCAGGCGCTCACCTTTAAGCTTCAGGTATATCACCCAACTAGGCAGACTTTAGAAAGCTTATGCCTCAGAAGAACATATGCCCCCTATCGTGCAAATTATGGAAGACTCCTTAGAGAATCACCTGTATGTGTTGCTGGGTAGAGCTTCTAAAGGGATTGGCCAATTGTCCTTTCAAAGCTTCAACAGCCTCTGCAGTCCTGATGGCCCTTTTAGTCCATGTAAGTCATAATCAGAAACACAGGGACATACGAACACCCTTTTAAATATGAACAGGGGCCTAGGAACACCCTTTTAAATATGAACAAACAGAAAACTAAAGCAACACGCAGCCTGGAGAGACCTTAGAGCAGCTTCCAGTACCTAAAGGGGGCCTACAAGAAATATGGAGAGGGACTTCTTACAACAGCATGTAGTGCTAGGACTTTTAAACTGTTCCTCCTTGTCCCGAGAGGGTAGATTTAGATTAGATATTAGGAAGAAATTCTTTACTGTGAGGATGGTGAGGCATTGGCACAGGTTGCCCAGAGAAGTTGCGGATACCCCACCCCTGGAAGCATTCAAGGCCACGCTGGATGGGGCTTTGAGCAACCTGGTCTAGCCTGGGTTGGAACTAGTTGGTCTTTAAAGTCCCTTAAAACCCAAACAATTTTATGATTCTATGAAAAATCCAAGGAGGTCATAAGAGCTTTAAGTCCAAAGAAAAGGAAATCTCTGAATTATTTTTTCCATTCTTTCTCTGGTCTCTATTCTACACCATGACAAGGATTATCTAGGCTGACAAAATACAAAGGAATAACATATGCATTATAAAAGAAACCCAACCAACTACCACTACCATCAAGCAAACAACCAGAGTAAAAAAGCAGTGCAAGAGCTTGAAGCATTCCAAAAGCCAAGTCCAAATTTTTTTTTAAACTGTGTTTTAAAATACGAATTATTTTATAAACCCATTCTTAAGCTAATGTCCAGTGACTAATTTTCATCACTACGTTTTAGTCTCCAAATAGCTCCTCTGAAGAATTTAGCTTTGTGGGACTCTCTCCATTAAGAACTCCAGTGAACACTTTCTATCCAAGAAAGAGAGATTACTATTTTTTCAAAGAACCAAAACTGTGCACGGTGCATTCTATGCTCTATCTTGAGGAGCTGAAAACAGACAGAAGCAGGGGTACAAAAAAAATTTACCACTGCTATTTCTGTTACATTCATTCCATCCCACATAGTTGTTTCTATGAATGTTGCACAGGAATTTTAACCATACAGTCTTTAAATACATACATGTCCAAATACATACATGTCCCAATGCAAACACTAGATGCTTTTTGTATATGCTTCATAGTAAGAATGAACAAGTGTAAATATTCACATAACACACTAAAACAAGTTCCTGAAAAATTGTTTTTAACAACTGCAAGGGAAAAACTTCAGCAAAGCATAAAAGTTACGTGACCTTAATTTATGTTGTGTCATAAGCCACGCTGAGCTGCAATTTAAAATGCCAGTTTCCCTAACATGCTATGAAAACTCCCCCAGAAACCCCAGAGTTTCACAAGCATAACATGTATTGCTTTCTGTTGTGTCATCTCGGAGAAATGCTTTCAAATTAATTCAGTACTCTGTTGTGCTGCTAGGGTTGCACAAACCCCAGGATCCACAGTTACTGCTTTTGTGATTTCCACATAAATCCACATGGTCCAAGAGATTTGGTGCCTGGTTATTTTTCCAAACCACAGCCCCACCTTGGGAACTGCTGGTGCAGGGCAGGGGGTTACAACTGTCATCCTGAGCAGAGATGCAACCATAACCATGGTTTAACACGCTCAAGGCAAGCCATTTACAGCAGTCATTTCAGTCGACTTAATTCCCACTAACCAAACCCAACCAAAACACTTCACTAAACTCTCTTCGAGCATTACTTCCACATGTCCCTCGCTGTCTGGTAAGTCTGGGACAACACGCACAACACAGGAACTTGCTCCCAGTATCAATGACCATGATGCCAACGAGATCTGGTGCCCCAAAAGAAAATCTCCCAACCGATTTCCGATGCCCCCGAGAGGCAAAGAGGGCAGGAACGGCTCTCAAGTGCGGCAGAAAACACATCTCACGGCAGCATGACTAAACTCTGTCAGCTCCACGCCAACAAAAGCCCTCCAAATATATCACACATGACATGCTCTAAAGACACCTACATATGTGCCGCTGAGGCAGGAATCCAAGTAGAAAGACAGCACGTTAAGAAATAATAAGAATATAAATTATATAATGACTAAAAATAACATATATATATATATAAAACACAGACCACGTCTCCCATCTTGTTTGCTCTACCTCCCCGTCCTGCCCTCCCCAGTGGCCACACACCCGCTCTCCAGACACCTTCCGTGAGGAGAAGGAGGAATCCACGACCCCCGAAATGGAGCACTGGAGGCCCCTAAACCCCGTCAGGCCACGCCAGGCCGGGCCGGGCCGGGCCGCGCCGGGCCGGCAGCCCGAGACAAGCACCAGCCGCCACCTTCCTCCCCCTCGGCTTTGTTGTGGTAACCGCGCAGGTGTCCGGAGCCGATACTCACACACACAAGAGAAGAGAGAACGAACACAACCAGACAAAAACGCGCAGCTTCGTAGCCGCCAGCTAGATACCCGGCCCCCACCGTGTCATCGGGAGAGAAAAGGCGGTGCCTGAGAGGGGCGGGAACAGAGATGGGGGAAATCCCGGCACCCCCTTCCTTCCTCTTTCCAGTGCCTGGTCTTTATTTCCCTCCCGCTCCTCTAGGTTTCGCAGTAATGAAGGAGAAAGCTGGAGCTCTTGTTGAGGCGATGGGGGTCTCATGTTGAAGTGATGCTGCCCCAAGCTGAGGTGCAGACTGCTAGGTTGAGGTGATGGGACTGCATGCTGAGGTGACAGTGCCTCAGGTTGATCTGGTGCTGCTCTAGCTGAGGTGATGGGGCTCTGGGTTGAGATGAAGGTGACTGGGTTTAGGCAATGGGGCTCTGGGTTGAGATGAAGGTGACTGGGTTTAGGCAAAGGGGCTCTGGGTTGAGATGAAGGTGACTGGGTTTAGGCAATGGGGCTCTTGCTTGAGATGATGGGGCCACATACTGAGGTGATGGTGCCTGAGGTTGAGATAATAGTGCCCCAGGCTGAGGTGTCAGTGCTTCAGTTTGAGGTGATGGTGTCCCAGGTTGAGGCAACGAGGGCTGGTGCTGTAGTGAATGGTTTTCCATGTCAGGGTTACAGTGCCCTAGATTGAGGTGATGGTGCCCCAGACTGAGATGATAGTGCCCTAGGTTGGGATGAGAGCACTCACGGTTGATGTGCCAGCAGCCCATATGGAGGGGATAACAAACCAGGTTGAGGGGATGGTATCCCACCAAGAGATGATGATGTCCCATGTTAAGGCAACAGTGCCTTAGGCCGAGGCAATCGCCTCCATGTTGTAGTGCCAGGGCTGCAGCACTGAACAACATATCCTGAGGAAATGGATGAAGAAAACTGATCTGGAGGGCTTTTAGGGACAACTGACCCAAATCATTGGGGTTGGATCAGGACTCTTCTCTGAGTAGAGCTGATCTCAGCATCTTTGAATCTCAGTTTAGTTATTGTAGAAACATGGATGAAACCTTCAGGTAGTGTTTCACTACTTTTTCTGCTGACTGGGTAAATGATGACTACTTACTAGTGATCTGCCACCAGGAAGTGGAAGTGTCCTGTGTAAGGGTGGGAAGGTTCCAGCTCTTCTCCAGGTCAGTTGCAGTACCAGCCCTTGGCATTTCTTTAATAATCAGTGTTACTTTTTAACAAACTAGAAAGAATTACATGGAAAGAATTACATGAAAAGAAAGACTTCCAGATTGCTGATCCATGCATTCAAAACTAGAATTTCAGCTTCATTTTAGGCCCATTGTTCATCATGAAAAAGATTTAATGACACAATCCAGTTTTTTCTGAGCATTCTGACTTTTGAATTGAAGCAGGGCTGTGCAGCCAAGATAACTGCTGTGTTTATGGCCACATTTCACTTGGCACATAAACGCACACACAGAGGTACATACGTATATATACACATATGTATGCATATACATATGTGTATATACACATATATATGTGCCTCTTTATATGTACGTATGTGCCTCTTTGTGTATGTATATACATATGTGTATTATATATATATGAATATATATATATTCACATGCTACAAAATGCTGGGTGTTTGCAGACCTCACAATGTGAGGTCTTTGGTAGCTCACACTGGGCGTGATTTTCCCTTGCGTGTAAGGTTCCTATCTACAAATAGGCAAAATGCAATATCATTATCTCATAAAGGTGTAGCAAAAACCAAATTTGGTTAATATTAGTGTAACTTGCCTATCTTGTAAAAATGTGGGCAACAAAACCAAACAGTTACCTTCTGCAAGCAGTTCAACTGATTTTCAATAAAAGAGGAATGGGGCCTAGTGGAAAAACGTAGTATATGGTCATGTAAAGTCTATATTGCAATGTCTACACAAAAGAAAAAAATCTGTGTAAGTACAGTTTTGCAGTTGCAATATATACACACTGAGATAAAGTTTTGTCAAACTATGTCTGCTTTTACAGACAGATTGTTCATATGGTTTCCACTGAAATATGTCTGCATTTTACATTTTCAATCAAGTCCAAAGCAGCTACCATAGCAGAAAAAGTTTTAAAAGGAAAAAAAAGGTTGAAAATATTGAGCTCCTTTTTTTCTGCAAACCTTTAAGAAATAAACACAATAATTTTCTTGAAAAGCATCAAATAAGATTTAAGATACTGAGCTTAATCTGTTAGCCAGGGTTCATGAAATCAACAGCATACATTACCCAGTAAATGTGTTTCTTCTCTTTCATATGGTTGTTTCTAGCTGTGTGAGTTATCATGCTTCTATACCATCAGGTTTAAAAGTTCATGAGCACTTCTGGGTTTTGTGCCCAAAAGGCTTTTGGAAATTTCTGTAAACTCTTAACATGACTGTAACTACAATGCAGCACCGCAGCAGTTATAAAAAAGTGTGCAATTAATGCAAAGTTCTAAGTATACTAAAAGTATAAACAAAGTATGCACTTTACATACCTTTTTTTGCCTATAAGGTAGATTTCTATTTTAAGTGGGAAGTAATAAATTGCTAACCTTTATAGCAATGTTATTGAAACCAGAAAGGCTCACAAAACAGAAAGTAAATGTGAAAAGCCATCAAGCAAGTATTTATTTTAAGCTTGCCTAAACATTTTAAAGGCAGGAATTTACAGAAGTTTGAAGTTTGCAGTGCTGCAAAGGTGAAAGTTACAAAATTGTCACTGAAGATGTTAAAGTGTGTTAAGACCATTGGGCCTTGTCCTGGCTATGTTATAAACAGGTAGATTATAATTCTAGCTCAAAGCAAAAAAGTAAAGATGCTGATTCTTCCCTCAAATCAGACATAATTTATGTTCTAACCCAAGATTAAAGTAGTATTCTCTTTGTAGGAAAGATATTTGCAGTACTCCTTGAATAAAGTAGAGTTTGAATCTCTTACCTCATAAACTAGTTCCATGAACTAGTAAATAGTCACAGGAAGAGAATAAAATAACCCCCAGTTCAGAAAAGTGACCTCTAAAGTCCTTTTGTCTTGTACAGAAAAGTAATTTTTAAAGTACAGAAGACGAAGTTAAAATAACACTGAGGTAAACTTGAAAATTACCATTGACTTCAGTGGAGCTAGGATGTCATCTAAAATATTAGAAATTGTACCTCAGGTCAAAAAGCCATAGAATCTTATTAAAAACTAAACGAAAAAAAACCACAATAAAATCTCCCTCTAGCTCTGTGGATACACACTTGAGTTGATTTAGACATATCTAATTCAGGGTACGATGTGTAAATCCTAGCTAAAATTGGTGAGATTACTCATTCAGACAAGAACTCTTTTTTTTGCGTAAGCACTACAGGACTACGCTGTTATTGCAGGTAGGTTTACTTTTTTATCTTCCTCTCCACTTCTGAGAATTAATACTCTAATACGAAAATAATCTCTGTTTACACAGTACTAACAATGTTACATACTCTGCTTCAGGTTAATTTAAAAATTCAATTCCCTTAAGTAGTTTTGACAGAAGCCCAGGCAGTTTCCTGAATGCATTTGCGGTAGGAGGCCTCTACATGCTCTGTCTGGTTTCTTGTGTGGATCTTTATTAAGATCCCAGAATAGAACTTGAACTCAGGCCAAAGCTCTGTATTTTCTGAAATCTCTGAGGAATAAAGTGTGTTCTAGGAGACGGATCTTTACTTTTTGTTCTGTACCTGATGAGAATAAAGTAACTTTATAGGAAACCTTTTGGCATGTTGGGCCTTATCCAAAAGCTTTCAGGTTCCACAGAATCTTTCTGTTGGTGGTAATGATCAGACATGTTGAAAGATCCTTGGTCCCCAAGCCCTTTGATGAAGCGGCAGGATGTTTTGGTGCATGGTAGTTTGCATAGGAAGGCATTGTCATTGCAATATTTTTGCTATTATGGTGATTTTCACCTTTAATCACAGAGACATTAATAATACATTTTGGACACTCTGGATGGTCTGAGTTAGCAATTACAACGTCTTTGTGCAATTTAACAGGAACTAAATAGAGTTAATAATAAATAAATTTTAATAAGATTGTATTTAAGTTACTGTAACGACTTTGGATAGGATTTGGGTCTGCAAAAAATCTTGAGGATTTTTTACAAGGGTATGTAGTGATAGGACAAGGTGGAACAGTTTTAAGCAAAAAAGAGGGTAGATTTAGATTAGCTATTAGGAAGAAATTCTTCACTAAGAAAGGTGAGACACTGTAACATATCACCCAGAGAAGTTGTGGCTTGCCTCATCCTAGGAAGTTTTCAAGGCCGGGTTAGATGGGATTTTGAGCAACCTCATCTACTGGAAGGTATCCCTGCCCATGGCAGGGGGGTTGGAACTAGATGATCTTTAAGGTCCCTTCCATCCCAAACCATTCTATGGTTAAGGAGCAGTGTCTCCTTTGGTCAGTGACTAATGTGGGAGCTAAAATCACTTAAAAACTACTAAGGGATTTTAAGAGGACATTCATTGCTGTGCAAACCTTCTAAGAGATAAAGGAATGTATGCATGGAGACAGTTCTGTTGTATGAGTCAGGCCATACCATCAGTCTGGGTAAGGTTAGGACTAGTTTAGAAAATTCTGTGGTGGAGTCAAACATTTGCTGTAGCTTAGAATCGTGACCAGCCCCATGCCTACCCTGTGCCTTGGTATTTGTACTTTTTCTTCATCAGGCTAGTATCATGCAACTTACAGAAGTAACTCTTTACAGAACGCGAAAAAATCAAAAGGACTCCAACCCTAGCTGGAACAGCTATTCTTTAAAAGAGAAGATTCAAGGCAATTATGATCATCAGAGTAGCAGCAATCTGAAAAGTGCTTCCCAGAAGTCTCAAGACCTGTCAGCACTTCTACAGTGCTTAACTTTCTTAACGGGATGTGAGCTCTTAAAATGAAGTCTGTAAGTACATCTACTTTGCCATAGTCTGGCTTCTTTTAGGGAAGCATTGCTCTTTACTCCTACTCTGAAGAGATCAAGGCCTGCTTCCCACCTTGCCTGAGGTTGGCAACTGCTATGGAGGGGAGCCATGAAGTACACTGTACCTATGGGGAAGTGAACATACATCCCCCCAGCACAGCTGG
The DNA here is from genome assembly GCA_032466535.1 of Forpus xanthops. Classification (NCBI taxonomy): domain Eukaryota; kingdom Metazoa; phylum Chordata; class Aves; order Psittaciformes; family Psittacidae; genus Forpus; species Forpus xanthops. The sequence continues at coordinate 21,457 of JASSUY010007644.1, forward strand.
AATACAGCAAGGCTTTTGAGGAGTCTGTTGTCAGAGTATGTTACAGGCAGCTCCAACTCATCAGAGCAGCTCAGTGAGGGTAGCAATGGGAGTGCTGGCAGGCTTCCTCTGGGGTAGTGAGGCTAGGTTTTGCAGAATCTCAGCTGTGTCAATTCAATCGCTGTTCTATTAACTTTTCATGTCAGAAATCTAGTTAGTTATGGCCTCCTTCGGCTGATCAAAAGGGTGTGACCAGAGGGGTGCTCATTCAGGAGGGGTGGCTGAGCCTCAGAGGTACCCCCAGCCAAGTTTTTGTCCTGAGCTCAGGCCAGGGCCTCGGTGCTGTGGTCAGACCATCCCGGGCCCCATCGGTACCACCAAGCCGCGGCCCGCAGTCCCCCAGCTCTGCCAGGCTGTCCGTAGCGGAGGGGCGCCCGGCAGCTTTCCGCCCGACTCAGCTCCACACCGCTGACCCCGCGGGGAAGCCCCTTCACCTCTTCGTCCATCCCAAGCGCGGCCTGTGAGGGAGGGCGGGCACGACACAGCGCCCAGCCACTGCGCTGCCCTGGGGGCAAACTGTGCACCGGGCGGACAGGCCAGGCCCGCCGGGGGGCGGCACCGGGCGGGCCGGGGACACG
>JASSUY010007645.1:0-24056 GCA_032466535.1 Forpus xanthops
GCCAAAAATCCAAAACACAGTACTCACCAGCTACTGCTTAAAGAAAAAATAACTGCTGCTGCTGAACCCATGACAGTTGTGTTCTGGTGTGACCATGCCCTCAGTGCACAGTAGCACAGATTGTGAAAGGGCTGTGATTCAGTGAGCAGGCCTTGCCTTGCCAAACCTAGATAATCAGTAGCTACCATACAGAATGCTTATCCTGCAGCTGAGACATAACTGAGTTATATATCTTCTTTTTCAAAGATTATTTCATTCTTGATCTACGCAATGGGTACCTTGGGGTATATTTTAATGAGGTAAAGACATCAGTGATTTCTCAAGACATTTGAAGATTGCAGATAAATATTTGTTATAGGTGCTTTCATCTCAGTTTTGAGGATTCTGTCTGAACTATTGTGAGCTAACAGAGATTCCTTGACATCCCTTGGCTTTGTCATAATCTGAGCACTCTATTTAATGAGGGAGAATTAATCTTTTATAATATAGGTGCTTCTACCTAAGCATTTCAACTTAGAGAAGACTGTTTTTTAAAAAGTGGGGCTTGCAATGATCAATTGTTCTACTTAAAGATACCCAGCACATTAGTACTAGAGGTGGAGAAATAGAAAAGATATCTGGACTCCTATCTTTTTGCTTTGAGTTGACCCATCTACATTAGTACACCTGCAAAAGATCACCTTACTTTACTCTCTGGGTTCTCTGAAGAGTTCTGTGAAACACCTTGGGGGATTCCCACTCAGAAGAAAACTTCTGAAAAAATTGGTAAATTTGCTCTCAACTGAAAAATTGTTTCTCTTTTCTACAAAAGCAATCATTATGTTAAATCAGCTTTGCCTCATATGGCAAAAAAGGATATTGGGGCAGGTTTTTGGGTACCACCTCTCCTCCTGTTTCTTTTGATATTAGAATGTGTTTGTTCTAGGCTGCAGCTTCAGGGGCTTGTAAGAGCTCACTCTTCCTGGGAACCTCAACAATAAATCATTACGCAAGTAGTTCTCAAAATTAGCTAGCGCAGGGACAAAACTCAGCCAAGTACAATGTTTTGTATAATTGCTGTAATCAGGCTTGCACTTGTGAGTTTATACATTATGCATCCACCCACCTGGATTCTGCTGAAGGCATGACCTTTCTGAGTGTGAAGGGTGAAAACAGCTTCGTGACCTGAAGACTGTATTTTTCTCAGCAAGACTCAGAATGTGCTGTCCCTTTGAGAAATGTTATATTGAAATTGGACTTCACAGGAAATAATTAGCTAATTTAGAAGTCACTTTGGGTGCATAGCTGTTGTCTATATCCTGAAGAATTCTTCAGTTCTTAACATGAATGCACGGAAAAGTTTGCTAAATTGAGGCCTAATTGTGATAAACAGGCTGTTTAAACTCTAGTTCATAGAATCATTTAGGTTAGAAGAGATGCTTAGGATCAAGTCCAACTGTTAACACTGCCAATTTCACCACTAAACCATGTCCCTAAACAGCACATCTATTCCTCCAAGTTAAATGCCTCCAGGGATGGCGACTCAATCACTTTTTTTGGCAGCCTCTTTCAGTGTTTGATAACCCTTTCAGAGAAGGATTTTTTCACTATAACCAATCCAAACCTCTCCTGGTGCCACTTGAGTCTATTTCATCTTGTCCTACTACTTGTTACCTGGGAGAAGAGACCAACATCCATCTCACTTTATCCTCCTTTCACATAGTTGTAAGAAATTATAAAGTATCCCCTAAGCCTCCCTTTCTCCAGGCTAAAAAACTTCAGTTCCCTCAGCTAGTCCTTGTTAGATGCTCCACTACCTCCATTACTGTTCTTTGTATGTATTCATTTCCTTATGCTCACTCATGGATTTAAACCAAACTGTTTGCAACCCTTCTTCCCTTAACTTTTCTCTCCAGCTAGTATACTTCCCTCTCTTTTTTTTTCTCCTCTCTTCCTAAGTTACTCACCTCCTGTAAACTTAAAGGAGCTGCAGATCAGAGCAATTTGTGTTCAGATAGCAGCACCACACAGAAGACATTGCTCTACAAGTTGAGCCATTAGCAAGAGGCACAGATAGGGTGTTAAGCCCCAGAGATCTGCTACCTTTTTAGCTGAAGGATTACCTCTGTTCATAAACGCTGCAGTAAAGTCTTAACAGCTGAACCAAGAAAGGTAAAAAAAAAATGCTTAACTTTTTCCCAGACCTCCTCACCCACATGGTACTATAGAAAATCATATTACCATCCTTTGTGTAAGCCACTTTATAAAGTATGATGCTGTTTGTAGAGGACCATGTGAAGTATTTCATGGTTCTGATGAGCACAGATTCTGTTAGCTCAGCTGTTCCCTCTTCAGGATTTTGTTTGAATATAGACACCTGGTTTTATTAAGAGTAAAAGAAAAGGGTGTGGTAGGCGGGCAGGTGGTGGGGGTGTGTGTATGTGTGTGGGGGTGGGTGTATGTGCGTGGGGGTGTGTGTATGTGCGTGGGGGTGTGTGTATGTGCGTGGGGGTGTGTGGAAGGAGGTGGATGTGTGTTTGTGTGTGGTGGGTGTAGTGGGGATTTCAGAGTAATGGCGTGGTTTTTGAATTAAAAGCAAAAATGAGGAAGGTTTTGCTTGATATCCTTTACCACTAAGAAAGAAAGGGTAGGCTTTTATTAGAGCTCTTTCTTTGTGAAATGAGTAGTCAATGTTTATAGATCCTTCACTTTGAGAGAAGGAGCTAGAACCTTTGATTCTCATAGGTTCTAATCCCACAATAGTTTGTTTTTTTTGTGGTCAGAAGGTTTGGGCTTCTAGTTCAATGTGTTGCAATGCCAGAATCACTGTATTGTCCTGTGATCTGATTTACTTCTCAAAGGCTTCACTCAAGCTTCAGAGAACAGCCTTTTTTGCATTGACATTTAACTCATCCTGAAGTGTACTATTTTGTCTTCCCTGGCAGAAGTCTATTCAGGTAGAAGCTTTTCTCAGCTACAGATAGCTGCATTTTGTTTACATGCAACTATGCTTTCTTTAGCATGCATTGGAAAATCTTTAATTTTGACAACCAGACAATTGAATTCCTTACCTGGAAAAAAGCCTGGAGTAGGCACTGAACTGATGCAGTTGTAATGTCCACAGTAATATATGCTGCATAAAGTATTTTGTCTGTGCCTTTCCTTTAGCCAAGCATAGCGCAGCCCTGATCCCTTCTGGGTGGCAAAAGCATGGAGGAGAGAATAATGCTGCCTTTCTTTCTGGTCACTACAAAAGGGATGTGTTTAATCTTTAAACAAGTGTAGGAAATACAATCTTGGATGTTTGAGAAGTGGGGGCACTAAATAGTCTCGCAAATGAGTGATTTTAAAATGAGTACAAGAGCATAGAATGACAATAAATACATGAAGAGAGAACAATTTTGCAAAACAGGAAGAGATGAGATCTGTTAGGTTATGGGATGGTTACCAAGGGCTGTGATGGGAGCTCTGTTGCACAGGCCATTTGAAAAAGCAGACTAGATAGAGTGCTATTGAGCACATTCCAAGAAACCATTCTATCTCTTCAGGAAACCTGTCTGTTGCATGGTTAATAGCCAGATTTTCTAAATGTGTCATGTGGCTGTTTTTAACACTGCTTTTAGCAAGACTTCTGGTTATTTTCTTAGAAAACAGCAGGTTATTGGTAATCAATGACCTCATGCCCATCCTGTGGCCATGAAAGCAATGTTGGATTTTTTGAGTCATGCAATGTGCAGGAGATTCATTACTTTCCCTGGCTGCAGTAGACTGTGGCACTCTCTTTGAAGGGCTTGTGTCTCATTGGCTTCTGCTTATACCTGAGGTAAAATAAAGCACGCTAGCAGAAACAATTGGTACTGCTTCCCTCATCTGTATGGCATTTGAGCCACCAACTGCAGCTGCCTGGGCCTAGTGGAGCTGCCATGAGCAGAAGAGCTGGGTGTGTTTCAGAGTTAAGCAGACAGTGGAGAAGAGAGCAGTGGAGCTGCTTTAGTTCTGCAAGATTTGCTCTGCCTCTCCTCAGCAAGGGGTGGCACATGCTGCAGGCATCATGATTCCAGTACTGCAGTTGAATATTTAAATTTCATTTACTAGAGCAACAGGGAAAGCTGCAATTATGCTTTGTAGGGAAAATTATTTTCCAGCATGGAGCTTAATTTTTAATTTGTTGGACTTTTTCCTACCTCTTCTCCTCACTTAGCCATTGTACCCCTTGAATCTCCATTTTTAGTTCCCTTTTAATTTGCTTGATTGACAGAGCAAAAAGAGGTAAAAAAGGTAAAAAAATATCTCAGTAAACATTTTTTTTGCTTCTCTGTGGAAGTTAGGTTTGGTTTTACATAAGTTCTCTGCTTCAGACCCTACACATTTAAAGGGCCCCCACTATTTAGATATATCCACTCTGCTACGCAGATCCTCTTAGCATATATGGTCTCAGGCTCCTTGTGGACTAAGCAGCATTACCTCCCAAGTGCCTGGTAACAGTCTTGAATATAGTCAATAAATTAAAAACATTACAAATAGGCCAGTTTCTGAGCTATTTAAAATATAGGCTGCTGGTGCCTTTCTGGCAATATAGAACACAGAAAACAGGATTTATGATGGTTTGCTCTGCACCTTAAATATCATGAAAAACAGCCAATTTCATTTTGTTACAGCGTAAATCTATCTTGGCAGCTCCTGCTACAGCCTAGTTCCCTTTGCAACACGGGGCACTGAAAATGGTACAGCCTGTTTACAAAATTGATTAATAAGAGCTTCTGGTAAGGACAACGGTTCTTAGGATTTTTTTAAAATGTCAGTAGGTGATACAGAGTTTTAGCATTCAGTCACTGTGAATTAAGGTACTGTCTAAGCTGATCTAAATGGATGTTCTCATCTCTCTGTCTACATATCCCAATGTGCATGATCTGGCTTCTTATGCTAGTCCCTCACAATGGTATCCAAGCAGTACCCTGCAGGAGTGAGTGTGCTATACAAAATATGTGCTGCTCCTGCCTGAAACTAAATTAATTTGACCATATCTTTCCTTTCTTTCTTCCTCTGCCTTCCCTGAGACAATCCTGTAAAGCAGATTTGTAGGCTACAGCATGCAGTAGGCAAGAGGGTGCTACCTAAGAAACATCTAGATAGGGAAAATTTAGTTAGCACCAGAAAAAAATTCTGTCTAGTGAACTGTGGATTCAGCAGAGTCTCCAGGCACATACTACTGAATGTCTTAACTCTGTGCAGCCCTCACAAGATCACCCCCAATGGAATTGCAGAAACATTGGTTACTCCTTTTCTTTTTGCCTTTTTGAGATCTTCATAAAAAAGAGTTCTGTGCCCAGGTGGTGAGCACAAGGGAAGTTCACAGTAGTGTTTACAGGACTACACTCACAACAGTTTTTCTGGCAGTGATAATTATGTATTTATATTTCACAGCTGTGGGAATTCTTCTGGAGAGTCACTGCAGGAGAGATGTACGTCTCTTCGGGGTAAAGCTCTAGAGAGCAGCTTCCACTGGCTTGTTACACTGATCCTTCAGAAGGGTGTAAATCACTTGTTGAGCAGACCTGAATAGACTTCTGCATAAATCAGAGGTGTCAGCCAAAGAGAAAGCTTTGAGACTGCAGTATGATGGATCCATGCTGCACTGCAGCAAGATGTAGCAGGGGTCGGTGTCCCTGGATTGAAACCACTTCCCTGGCTTCATCATATATGGTTTCTAGATGTTTTCATTTTATAGCCACTCTTTGCTACCTGACTGTACAGATGGCCAAGTCTGGTCTCCATTAACAGATCTTTGCTGTCATCTGCTAGGTAAATCTAGAAGGGGACCAAATCTACATGTTAAAAAAGTCCTCACATACCCATCTGGAGGCATGGCAGCTAGATGATCTGTCTGAAAGGAGGAATCATTGTGGCAGTCCTTTTAACACTGTTATCTGTGAAACGAGATTCTGCACTGAGTAGTGTGTCTGAATGATGGGCAGGCGTAAACAGTTTGTCTTTCAGGACAGCATTATCCCATATTCAGAACCAGTAATAAAGCCATAAATGTTTCTATGTCTCTCAATTTATGTAGGCTATCAAATCAACATATGGATGTCCTCATTATCTATGTAAATATCTCTTTTTTTCTTCAGTGCTGATAAAATCCTGTTTCATGGATTTTCATGAAGCAACAGATTTCACAGATTAACTTTAGTTTTAAAATCTTTTTCTACGTTGTGCATTATTTTCAATAAGAATGTTTCCGTTTGTTAATCAAAGGTCCAGAGCATCTTTCAGGAACTACAGGTGTGTGAGAAAATTCACAGAATCCTCCTCCATCATAGATTCTTGGTTTAGGCAGTGAAGTGCTGTCATGTTGATCTAATGCCTGTGAATTCTGTGAAATGAGCTCCTGGGAGACTTTCAGTTGAGGCAGGAGAGCTCTGAGAAAAGCATCAGGGCTTCAATCTTCCACTAAATCTGGCTACATTCCTGGGCTTATAAAAAGGTAAATTATTGAACTTTTTCCACATGACCAAAACTTCACTGCATTTTAAATGCAGATTCATTTTCATTTCTCTCTAGGAACAAGATGCTTCAATATTTCTAAATCTGAACACTTTGTTGCAATGACTCAGATGTGTCCTTCATTAAATTGTACTTACTTTGGGTGTTGTAGTGATAAAGTTATTTCATAGAGTGGGAAGGGAATGTATGTCTCACACATCTATTTGTCCTCGTCATCTAGATACATCACTGGTTTTCAGTTTCTACTCTTTTTTTGTCCCCAAATCATGTTGTTTGAAAATTTATTCTCAGATCTTCTCAATACTTCTTTTTTTCCAAGCAAGTGTCCACTGTAATTCACACTAATTGTCACCCTTGTTGTCAGATTCAGCACTGATGATTAAGTGGTCATGAATTATTAATTCTCAGCCTTTGTGATGATCATAGAGTGTCTGGCTCAGATGTGTTGACAGGAAAGCAAAAGACAAAGTATGCCTGAGTAGTATGCCTGAGTAGTAAAACTGAATAGCATATTCAGATCCAGAGATTTAGGTGGCTTGTTAGGAAGAAAAATGTGCAGAAAGAAGCAAATGATTGCTGTGATAACAAATGAACTACTAGTAAAACAGAAAAATACAAATAAAAGCACAAAAATGATTCAAGGGTTGAAGGATGAAACATAAGGAGCTAAATTTATGTAGTCTTGAAAAGACAATACTACTAAAGAGACATCAGTTTATATATGACTTCAATCAGAGCCATGAATATTTGCACTAGAAAATCATTAAGGAGAGGTTAATGGAAAACATGTTAGCTATGGGAAAATACTAGAGTGGAGTTGATAGAATGGATAGCCCTGATACCTACAGGTTTTAGCTTGTGAAAACTTTCAAATCCCTTCTTCCCACTCCAAATGACACATAAAGAAAATTCTAGTGTGTCAAGTGTTAAAGCTGAACTTGCAAGTGCACTGCATATAAGTTCTTTTGAGATTCAGCAGTCCGTAGAACAAATCGATAGTTTTCCCAAATCCTGTAAGACTGCATAATTGCAGTTCTGTGGAATCAGTCTATCAGAAAACTGGGCCTGTATCTCAGCCATCCTCTAATGTAAACTCAAATTCACTTTCTTATTTTGAGTAAGGCTGTTGGAGAAGCTGTTCTATACAGGTTTGAGGATATTAAAGCTGGAAGGGGCTATTGTAGGTCCAACTGCCTTTACCTTTGGCACAGCACAAGCTATAGCATTCACTATTTCAATTCTGTACCAATTTTGTAACTCATGTTTAAAATATGAAACATTTCAATGGCACAAAATAATTTTAGAAATATCATTGAGAGTGGAGACAGCATCCATCCATGACCCAGAAATCAGGGCTGTCATAAGAAAGGAGGAACAGGTGGATTTGGCAAAATCTTGGAGCAAATTCTCCTGGAAGGCATGTAAGGCACATGAAAAGCAACAAGGTGTTTGGTGACAGCCAGCATGGCTTCACTAAGGGGAAATCCTGCCTGACCAATTTGGTGGCCTTCTATGATGGGGCTATGGAACTAATGGAGAGTGGTAGAGCAGTGCAAAATATTTGATGCTGTCCACATGACATCCTTGCCTCTGAATTGGAGAGACATCAATTTGATAGGTGGACCACTCGGTGGATAAAGAACTGACTGGATGGCCACACATAAAGAGTTGTGCTCAATGCCTCAATGTCCAGCTGGAGATCAGTAATGAGTGGTGTCTCTCAGGGATCGGTGTTGGGATCAGTCTGGTACAACTTTGTCAGTGACATGGACAGTGGGATTGAGAGTGCCCTCAGCAAGTCTGACAATGACACCAAGCTGTATGGTTTGGTTGATACGTTGGAGGGAAGGAATGCCATCCAGAGGGACCATGACATACTTGTGAGATGGGCTGATGCCAACCTCATGAGGTTTAACCATGCTAAGTGCAAGGTCCTGCACATCGGTTGGAACAATCCCAGGTACAGCTACAGGTTGGGCAGAGAAGAGATTGAGAGCAGCCCTGAGGAGAAGGACTTGGGGGTGCTGTTTGATGAGAAAATGACCATGAGCTGACTTCAGTGTGCTCTTGCAGCCCAGAAAGCCAACCATATCTTGGGCAGCATTAAAAGGATCGTGACTAGCATGTTGAGGGAGGTGATCCTGCCCCTCTACTCTGTTCTCGCGAGACCTCACTTGGAGTATTGTGTGCAGCTCTGGTGTCTTCAACATAAAAAGAATATGTGTCATGGGTTCAGCAGCAGCAGTCGTTTTTCCCCTTTAAGTAGTAGCTGGTGCAGCACTGTATTTTTGGTTTTCGGCTTGGGAACAGTGCTGATAGCACCAGTATTTATAGTTATGGCTTAGAATGTTTAGGCTGGCCAAGGACTTTCTGAGTTTCATGCTCTGCCAGGGAGGAGGGGAGCCAGGAGGAAGCAGGGAGGAAGCAGAGACAGGGCACCTGACCCAAACTGACCAAAGAGGTATTCCATACCACAGCACATGATGCCCAGGATGTAGAAACAGAGAGAGCAGTGATCCGGAAGGGTGGTGGTCCAGGGGGGGTGTGCACGGTGTGGCTGGGATTTGGTATGAGGTGATGGGGTGCACTGCGTGGTGGGGTTGATATCAGGTGTGTGTGTGGAGCACTGCGTGGCGTGGCTAGGTATTAGGTGAAGATCTGTTGTATTCTCTTTCCTTGTATTTTCTCTTGTATTATTATTAGTGGCAGCAGTAGTGATTTGCATTATACTTTAGTTACTAAATTGTTCTTATCTCAACCTGTAGGAGTTGCATTCTTTTGATCCTCCTCCCCATTCCCTTGGGACTGGGGAAGAAAGAGGGGGGAGTGAGTGAGCAGAACTGTTTGAGAGCCTCAAACCACGACAACATGGAACTGTTGGAACAAGTCCAGAGGAGGGCCACGAGGATGATCAGGGGATTGGAGCACCTCCCATGTGAAGATAGGATGAGAAAGTTGGGTCTGTTCAGCCTGGAGAAGAGAAGGCTGAATGGAGACCTCATAGCAGCCTTCCAATATCTGAAGGGAGCCTATAGGGATGCTGGGAAGGGACTCTTCATGAGGGACTGTAGTGGTAGGACAAGGGGTAATTGGTTCAAACTTTAACAGGGAAAGTTTAGATTGGATATGAGGAAGAAATTCTTTACTGTAAGGGTGGTGAGGCACTGGAATGGGTTGCTCAGGGAAGATGTGAATGCTTCATCGCTGGCAGCGTTCGAGGCTGGGTTGGACATAGCCTTGAGGGGCATGGTTTAGTGGCAGGGGGGTTGGAACTAGATGATCTTAAAGTCCTTTCCAGCCCTATTTTATGATTCTATGATTTTCTGCTAAAGCCGATGATCTGTAGTACTGTTGCCAATCCTGTCACACCTCTCAGTTCTTTTGACTTTTCTCCTTACTTATAATTTCTTCCTTCTTGCAGCCATTTTCCTGGTCATGACTATGTATAAATTTGCTCTGGTTTATTTTCTTTATTTACAGTATTCCTCCACTGGCTACATTGTCTGTGGTTTAGGATACTGTACTGCTAAAAATCTCATAATACAGATAATGCTGTTTAAAGACTTCTCTGTTTTCTTCTCTGGCTGTTCTTGTTTTCGCAAGCTTCCAGTATTTTGTGTTTGAATATTTTGATAATGGCTCTCAAATTTCTAAGTAGGCTTTATTACAAAATGGATCAGCCTGTTAATTCCCCTATGGGTTCAACTTTAGCCAAAACCCAGCTTAAAACCTGCCAGTTGCATATCCATATTCATTGTTTTCTGCAATGTGGGAGTTAATAGTTTATAACCAGAAGAAGGAAATGCTCTTCCCTTGTTTTGTCTGACTTGTCTTTTATGGATATAAACTTTTCAGACTTACAGTGAGGCTTTTCAGAAATAGTTACTTTTTATTTGGTAAGCAGATCCATCTCCTTTTTCCTCTTAGTGCATACTTAAAACCTTAGTTGTAGGTTTTCTCCAGTGTTAATGCTGCACTTGGATACTCAACACATGCATCATAGGTGTTAAAGGTACCACCCCTCAACAGCTGCTCTGGTTCTACTGAAACATTACTTTCAGCAAAGAAATGCAAATCTTTAGATTTTTAGAATCTCTGATGGAATGACATTTCCCTGGCTTTCAATTTTGTCTAAAGACTCAGCAACAAGTTTTAGTGCATTGGATGCCTATTGTAAAAGGTTTTACATGATTTGATAGGCAGCAGGATAAATCCCCAAACTTCTTAGAATAGATATTCTGTACTAATTTTAAATAAAAGAAAGAAATCACACTTTGATTGCTGTCAGTTTTCTTCCTTCTCTTCCTACCTGATAGAGCTTTATTTGGCAATGCTCTTTAGCTTAAGATTTGCCTTTTCTCTGTTGGATTGCTGCATTATGCTGAATTTCTAAGTTCTGAAGTACTCATATTCTGTCTTCAAACTGTTAATTTTGCACAATTTGAATCTGGGAAAAGAAAAAAAAAAGAGTATCTTCTGCCCTTATATCAAAGCATCACATAACATAAATCCATGTTCTGTCTTCCTAAACAGAATAGTGTTTAATGCATGTTAACCTTTTCTATATTACTGTTGACAATTTCATCATGGATTGAGGCACTGTTAGCACTGTATTTTTTTCCTAAATACATCATTTACCTCTGCTGACCAAGTATGGTACTTTATACACATTGGCTTACCTAATGAATTTACTACACTTAAATAGAGAAAATTAATAGATTTCAAGAGGTGGAAACAATTAGAGGAATATACAATTCCTCTAATAGGAAAACGTAGAGGAAAACACAATTGTTTTCAAATATTTCTGTTTGAGTTTTGGGGAAAATATGCATTTACAAGGATTAATCATATAGAATGTTCCTGAAATAGCTTTTTTTCATTACTACTAATGCATAAGGATGTTAAATCCTTAAATTACATGAGAGGTATCAGGAGGAGCTAACTAGATAAGTACTTTTCATCTGCATTTGAGCACAGTTGAGTCATTCCTGGAATGTAATATCCTGATTTGATATTTGAAGGTGAACAATGATATTGATAAATAAAAGAATCCAGTATTTCTGCTTGTGCATCAGATATCTTTGCACCACAATGTGTATTGCAGCTCCAGGTACTCCGGTCCAGAGCTCTAGAGGTATGCCAGTACCTTAACTCATTATAATTATTATCTTCCAAGTAACTTAAGTTCATTTACATCACCGGTACTTTGTCTGTGGCTTTGTAACACAAGCAGTGATTGCAAGGGATTTTTTTTTTCTTTTAGTCCTTTTAGTTTATGCGATCATGGAATATCTATCTACAATTTTGGGGAAGAATTCCATCATTCCTTTCAACAAGAGATTTCTCCACTTTTTTTTTTTAAAAAAAAAAAAAAGGACTTCACTACTTTATCTTAATGTATAAAATCTGGAACCTCTGGGAAAAGTTTCTTTTTTATGCAATCCAGCTGCTGCAGTGGCACATGGCATGCTTAGCCAGGATGTTCTAAACATATTTGTGTCTTTCTTCTTTGAGGCTTTCTCATCAAATTATAAGGTCTAAGGCATTTATCTTACAGACCCATGTCAAGTTTCTTGAATTCTGGGAGAACTAAATTTGTTTTCCAGTCTTGACTGTAGTGAGGTAAAGTCACTGTATCAAGTCTGGGTATAGTCTAAGGAAAAGTCAGATGGATTGTTAAAAAAAGAAACTGGAATACAGACTTCTGTGTTGAGAAAGGTTAAACACAGTAGGATTTTCAGCTTACAGAAAAGATGTTCAAAGAGGAATTTGATAGAGCTCGGTACATTAGAAACTGAAAAATTTGCTACTTCAGATTGTTGCAGGATCCCAAAGTATGAGTGGGTTCAGAAAAAGAAAACCTGACATATTCATGAGAAACAAATCCACTGAGGGCTAGGAAGTGTAAAGAAGCAGGTACAATCTCTAGCAGAGGACATCTGTGAACTAGTGATTGCTAAAAACTTGGATGTTGTAATAAGGAATTGTCACTGTAGACTTGCCTTACTGTCATATTTTTCCTCAAATTTTTATTATTGGCTAGTGGGAGGTTCTGGTTCAGCTTGGCTATTCTGGTGTTTTTATTTTCTGAAAAAGTAAAAGAAATGTGTTTTTTTTTTTTTACAGGCTCATTAGGTCTAGCTGGGGTAATGCACTGCTGTGGTTTAGCAGTAGGAAATACTGTATGCTTTTCTGAAGAGAGAGCAGGATTGACAAGGTTTTCTGAAACATGAACCTAGTGAAAGCTTTTTGTTTTATTAATTAAATAAGTTAACCAACAAAGTAAAAAGCATGAGTGAAATGCAGCACTACAGGGAGCAGCAAGTCCAGCATCTTGCAGGGGAAGCTTCATGATGAGATATAATACAGCATGTAAGATGAGAGAGATAGAGAAGAAGTGCTGTATTGAACAGTCTGACTGCTGATGGTCCGAAATGGACAAGGGAACACAAACATTTTGCACAGGAAGATGTGGGATTTGAACCCGACTTTGCTTGTCCCTAAAAATCTGATTTCTCTAATGCTTAAGAAAATCTTGTTTATGGTTTAGACACATGGACATCTTATTCTAGGGTAACATGCAAAAGCACAGTAGTAGAGCTGTGGAAAACACTTGTGGTTTTATTTTTAGCCAATGGCTGTTGAGAATTGTCTCAGATTATCTTCCTATTAGAGTTATCTAATGGTTTAGATGTATGTACATAGCTAACAAGTTATTGTGCACCAACTAGTCTGCCATAGTTGCCTCTATATAGCCTCTTAGCCTGAAGCAGATGCAAAATAACTCAACTTAGCTGAAGACTCAGTGAAAAATAGCTAAAATAACTCTCAATCTAACACCAGAAGATGGCATCGTGTGGAAGTTCCAGCCTTTTCCGTATTCCACCCATAACACTGTTATGTTCCACTCACAGCCTGGTGCTGGGCAACAAGTCTCATAAGAACAGAGACATGGCTACTGAGAGAACTACCTTTCCCATCAATATGGTGATCAAGAAATGGGATTCAGTTATCCAGATTATGTGGTCTGTACTCATATAAAATGCTGGAATCTATAGGACTGTGATGAGGATTCTTGGATCAGAAGAGGGGACATCCTGGAAAAGAGGCCTGTATGTGAAAATAGCTTTTATCAGAAATTCTTTGGAGCATGTCTGCATGTGCTGAGGGACTGCAATTTTACCTCTAAGCTTAGACTGATGTGAAGCAGCAAGCTTGTGCTTTTGTAGCTGCATTAAAGGAGTGTGACCAGCAGATCGAGGGAGGTGATCCTGCCCCTCTACTCTGCTCTTGTGAGACCTCACTTAGAGTACTGTGTGCAGTTCTGATGTCCTCAACATAAAAAGGACATAGAAGTGTTGGGACAAGTGCAGAGGAGGGCCACGAGGATGATCAGGGAACTGGAACACCTCCCATATGAAGATAGGGTGAGAAAGTTGGGTCTGCTCAGCCTGGAGAAGAGAAGGCTGTGTGGAGACCTCATCATAGCAGCCTTCCAGTATCTGAAGGGGAGCTATAGGAATGCTGGGAAGGGACTCTTCATTAGGGACTGTAGTGATAGGACAAGGGGTAACTGGATCAAACTTAAACAGGGAAAGTTTAGATTGTATATAAGGAAGAAATTCTTTACTGTAAGGGTGGTGAGGCACTGGAATGGGTTGCCCAGGGAAGTTGTGAATGCTTCATCGCTGGTGATGTTCAAGGCAGGGTTGGACATAGCCTTGGGTGGCATGGTTTAGTGGGTGCAGTCCGTGCCCCTGGCAGGGGGATTGGAACTAGATGATCTTAAGTTCCTTTCCAACCCTAACTATTCTATGATTCTGTGAATAAAAGGAGTCACAGTTTCAAAGGTCTTTGTAATCTTCACTGGATTAGGTAATACATCCCCAAATTGCTCTTCTGATGAAGTCTTGTACCCACCTATGACGAGTTTAAATTACTGAACTGCTTGATTGAAAATAGGGTCTTGAACTCACATACTGTACTGACTATGTGCACATCTTTCTGCATGTCTATTTAGACATATGAATGTGTTCATATGTCTCTACATGCATGAAGAAGATTCACTTTTCATAAAACATTAAATATCTCCTGAGCCTGAAAGTAACAGCATTTAATTCTACAGACCATTATCTGTGTGATTTATGGAGGTACAGATGTTCAGGTCCTTGATCTTGTTTGTATACTGTATTGGGGAAGACACAGTGGTTAGGCTCAGGGTTTTCCAAAGGACTAGAACATTCTTTGAGGCTGCTTTTCCTATCTTTGTGCTGCTGTTCACTATATATAAATTTGGCTAATTCCTATAAACCCTTTACATCTGCTGTATCTAAACAACTTATGTTTCTGACTGGCAACTAGTAAATATTGCATCTTTACTGCAGCTTGAAAACATATCCCCTTTCAGCATTAACACAATTAATTTTTAATAAAAGATTATGTTTCTAGTTTCAGTTTAAACCTCGACAATTATACATGTTACTCAGGGAAGAAAGATACCCCTACATACAGACACAAACAGCTACCCATCCCTTTTTAAATTGCTGGGATTTCTGTGGGAATGAGTTTTAAATGTGTGCGTGGGAATCTGTGAAACACTGTCAGCCTAAGAGAAGCTGAAAGTGAGATCATCTGCCAGCGTCTGGGGAATAGCAGCAGCTGCCTTTAGAATTATGCTGTGCCTCCACTGCAGATTGCAAGCAGGAATGAGGAGAATCATTTCAGGCATCCTTCACCACCACCTTTCAAGTTTCTGGATATACTGTATTGCTTGAAGGATGGCTGATGTGATTCTTACTGAAGCTTTTTTTTTTCCTTCTTAAACTTCCTGGAAACTGCAGAGTCCTCAGTATTTTGGTAGCTATTTGCCACAAAGGTTAGGTTACAACCTCTGCCTCAGAAGGTCTTTGAACTGTCATGCTGAGATGGAAAGATATAACAGGGGAACAGTTATTGGAGGCATGCTCCACTTTTTCACGTGTGACTTGCCACTCTTACTGACCAGATAGTGAAATTGAGGAACACATGGCAATCTTCATTCTTGACAGAAGCTTAAATTGCACTTATGCTTACCAGAATTTTCCATCAGATATCCAGAGCTGTGAAGCAGACAATTCCTTTATGCAAGAAATAAGTAACAGGGTTACTTGCTGCATTGTTTCAGTTTCCAGGAACTAACTGATAAAACTAGAAAAAACATGTAAACAGCCTTGTAACGACTAGAAATGTGTATTAAAAAAAAATTAAGGTGACGTACTCAGGCTGCAAAAGAAGTTGAGCAGTTTCTATTGAAACTTTCACAGAATACATTCTTCTTTTGGGAGCAAATAAGTAAGAAATTTCAGAATTATACAGTTCTCCTCCTACAGTTTATCTCTACCATTTTATTAAGAAATTAATTAACCTTTGGGATTGCTCTCCAGTACCCAAAGTGCATTTTCTCTATCAACTGAGAAAAAATTGTGAGTTCAGTTCCCCTAAGAGCGTTAACATGGCCTTTTGAACCCTTCTACAAGCCTCTTTCTAAACTCTTAGTGTCTCAGTTTATCTGTCATTAATCGTGAATAACCCTGCTGACCACCATTTGTGGAACATTCTGTGATCGGTGTGTGAACAAAGTTAAAGAAGTGCAATATATGTCAAGCAATGCTTCAGTGAAAATTTGGAGAAAACATATTTCAGGACATGTGAAGGTTTCCTGTAAAGTCACATCAAACTAACTCAAGCCAAAAGACTAAAGACATGGATTTGGAGATGAAATGTCTTTAGACAAATGTCTGTGGGTATCTGTTATTGTAGACTGTGCAGTCCTTCTCCTGTAAAGTAAGAATAGTAACAGAGTCAGTACAACATTGAATTAACATTGCCTACGTTCAAAGCATTTGGATACTACTGAAAACCACCTGATGAAGTAATGTAATACTACTTTCTGGACATGCAAGGAGGGCAGAGGGGGAGTGAAGACAGAAACAAATACAGACTAGGTAGCTGCTTGTTAGTCGTGAGATTAATCTCTTATAATTTTCATCTTCTAACAGTTCTGGGTCTAGGCTAGTCATCCAGGGCAGGATTCATCTAACCAGCTGTTAACTCCTACACTGTGCTATAAAAGGAGCATTGGCTGACTAGCTCAGAAGTGAACACCTACACTGTAGAGTTCTAAAGGCAAACGAGGTAAATCTCAGTGCTAATCTTCCTATGAATAAGTGCAACGAAAGAAGTACATTTTCAGGTAGATATATTGACAGCTTCCAACCATTCCCACTGCTTTGTTCCTAAAGTTTTCAAAACAATGTTCTACAAGAAACATTCCGATGTGTCTAAAAATGCCTTTTTAGAAAATCTTTTTGGAAATCTTTTCTGATTGAAACTTTAAATGATGAGATTATAATCATGGAATTAAGGTTAGAAGAGACTTTGTGAGATCTCTAGTCTGACCTCGTGCTTAAGGAGAGTCAGCCATTAGATCAGGCTGGTTTTCTTAGGGTTTTATTCAATGTCGTATTGAACATCTCCAAGGACAATGATTGCATAACCTCTTCCCTGATTGGCTGTTCTCATGGTGAAAAACCTCTTTCTTATATCCAGTTTGGATCTCTCGGTTCAATTTGTGCCTATTGTCTCTCATCCTCTCACTATAGAATCATAGAATAGTTAGGGTTGGAAAGGACCTTAAGATCATCTATTTATGACCCCCTTGCCAGGGGCAGGGACACCTCCCACTAAACCATGCCACCCAAGGCTATGTCCAACCCTGCCTTGAACATCACCAGCAATGGAGCATTCACAACTTCCCTGGGCAACCCATTCCAGTGCCTCATCACCTTTACAGTAAAGAATTTCTTCCTTATATACAATCTAAACTTTCCCTGTTTAAGTTTGAACCAGTTATCCCTTGTCCTATTACTACAGTCCCTCATGAATAGTCCCTCCCCAGCATTCCTATATCTCCCCTTCAGATATTGGAAGGCTGCTATGATGAGGTCTCCACACAGCCTTCTCTTCTCCAGGCTGAACAGACCCAACTTTCTCATCCTATCTTCACATGGGAGGTGCTCCAGTCCCTTGATCATCCTCATGGCTGTCCTCTGGACTTGTTCCAACAGTTCCATGTCCTTTTTATGTTGAGGACACCAGAGCTGCACACAATACTCCAAGTGAGGTCCCACAAGAGCAGAGTAGAGGGGCAGGATCACCTCCCTTGATCTGCTGGTCACACTCCTTTTGATACTGCCCAGGATATGGTTGGCTTTCTGGGCTGCAAGAGCACACTGCCGGCTCATGTTCATTTTCTCATCGAACAACACCCCCAAGTCCTTCTCCTCAGGGTTGCTCTGAATCTCTTCTCTCCCCAACCTGTAGCTGTGCTGCGATTGCTCTGACTCAGGTGTACAACCTTGCACTTGGCATGGTTAAACTTCATGCATCACTGTGCAAACTTTAGCTCTTTTCTTGATAGCCTACTTATAAATACTAGGAAGCTACTGTTACCTGGCCAGAAAGTAATCTCTTCTCTGGGCTGAACAAGCCCCTTTCCTTTTGACGATCCTCAAACAGGTGCTCCTGCTTCTGAACATCTTAGTGGACCCAGTGAACTTGCTCCAGTTTGTTGATATCTGTCCTGCTCAGAAAAATTGAATGAAATTGCAAACCAGGTCTTAGCACCAAACAAACCTAATTCTATAAGCTATGGCCAGACATGCTTTTTTTTGCTTCATGTCAGCTAGGAATTCAATTGCATGCCTGTGAGAACATAACATCTTTCAAAACAATAGACCTTCACAAAGAAGAAATGGGATTTTTTTTCCATGCAAAACAGAAATCTGATGTGAATTATTGCAGTTAGCAATGTAGAGTGGTATGGGAGTTAAAAAGAGTACACAAATACACATGAAAAACTGATGAATACAGCATCTAACAGAAAATACTAAAACAACATTATATATAGAATAAATTTTCTTTTCCTATAAAGGATTCTTTTTCCTATTGGGGAAATGTGTTTGCTCTGGTAAACACCGTGGTGCTTGTTAATGACCACAGGTAATGACACAGCTACCTTTTTGCTGGGTTAGAGTTCCAGTACATTAGGCAGTGCTTTACTACTCTGTGTATTGGACATTCCTATGTGAGAAGTGCTAGTGCTGCTTTCTTCCCTAGGCTATCTTCAGAGATTTGTCAGCCAAATTGTGAACAAGCTTGACATCATTTAGTTAGTAAGTTATTATGAAATCATAGTTCTATGTGTCTGCTGATACATCACTTTAGCCTTTGACAATTACTCCTGGAATATCTCCAGACATGCACAACTGCAAGGAAATGTTGTTGGATTAGAAAGGTCCCAGCTTGGCTATAAACCTGTCCACCAAACTGATGAAATTTCTATTAGTGTTTGATGGTAGCATCCAGTTGATATCTAAGAGGCCAACATTTAAGTGTAATAAATATAAAAGTATTATCAGAAAGGTAGCATATCATGCATATATGTAGTCCTAGACATAGCCTGTTTAGATTTCTCCTTCTATCCTTATTTTGTCCTAGACCCCAAGTTATCACTACTTAGCAAAGGCTGATTGCCATGACACTTCTTCATCCATCTATCCATCCATCCATCCTCTTCTCTGTCTAATCAGAGCGGGAAGGCATCTGTGACTTACTTACCTTTCCCTCAGAGCAAAAGTTATGTTCCATTACCCTTATACTGAAATCAAATCCTTGAGTACATCATGTCACTTCTTTGGTATCTCTCAGCAGACCTACCCAGGCTTACTGGGAATCAAATAATTTCCCTTCTCATTAAAATTAATGGTTTGAGTATTCATTTTAATGTCTCTCTCTCTCTCTCTGAGCAAAGTATCAGAGCAAAGCAGGTGATTTTATCATATACAGGCAGCTTGTTATGTAGATGACCTTCAGTCTAAGTGACAGAAGCAAGGTCAAGGTTACCTGGGCCATATGGTAGATCACAGCCAGTAGATCAGAGTCTATAGATCAGACAGAATTTCCCAGAGGTTTGTTATGTCTATTCTACTGGACAACCTACCTCTATGATGAAGACTCAAGGGAGACAAGCTATATGGGCCATATCAGTGCTCTGAATGGGGCCACTGTGTATTGATGACCCCTTTTTCCCATAACAATGTTTTCTGCTGGGAAATGGCAAATCTCTGAGCATGGGCTAACACACAGATGCCTTCCTCAGTTGTTTGGCATTGCCTGGGCAAATGAAATTATTTGGGACAGCATCTGAGACAGGCCAGGTATGTTAAAGAACATGCCAGGTTACTTTTAGTCATGTGAAGAGTCAGGCTTGGGAACTCTCAAGTTTTCTATTAACCCTTGTTACTATGGTAGCTGTTGTTATGCACAGAATATTTCAAGGGTAGGAAAATCGTTTTCTACATTGTATTATTATGGAGCAGGCCAAAGGAGAGAGAGGAGCAGAAAGGTAGGGCTAGCCAATACTTGGATATTATACCTTGCAATTTAGCTTAAATTGGCACTTTACCAATGTGAATACCCCCAAGTGGGCCTTAGCACTGGAGTGGGTGGTTTAATTAGCACTGTGCTCCCATTTATAATTAGATTTCTATTAGTTCAGTTTGAAGCATGATACCATAATACAAATTAAAAAAAAAAAAAATCCTGTGGGGATATTCTTGGTAAATTAATACTGTGGACTTTGATGAACTGGTGCTTTTAATAGACTGTGGTATTTAGAAAGAATCTAAACCAAAGCAATAACATTGCCATCACATAAAAGTCAATGCCACATGCTAATAAATCCACATGCAAGAGAGAAGAGTTTTAGGATTATCAAAGGAGAATCTGAACTGTGTGCTTCTCTATTTCAGTTTGGTAAGCCTGAAAAATTTATATGTTCTGGAAGGAAACGTTGTTCCTGCCCATGGCAGGGGGGTTGGAACTAGATGATCTTAAGGTCCTTTCCAACCCTAACTATTCTTTGATTCTATGATTCTATTCTATATCTGGTTGGGAAACATTTTAATGTTTTCTCTCTTTTGGTTGTTTTCACTCTTGAGCAGATTTAGAAGTGTTAATGGTCACATGGCATTTCATTGGGTAAATTAATCTATATTTCATTTTCTGGAAAAGATGAAAAACAGGTCAAGGAGAAGGTAAAGTATAGGAGAGCAGGCTCTATTGTGTATTTTTATTAGCCATTAGCACTTACCTGACATTTTTGTAAAGCTTTTGGAGATATGCCATAAGGAAAACACACACAGATGGCCAAGATAATCAGAGACTGAACATTTTCTCTCCCTTGCATGCAGCAGTAAAACAATCTTAGTTGAAAGGAGCAGTGGGAACCATTGCTTGCTATGACATGAAGAACAGAGGACTGAATAGCCCTTGCAGATTACATGGTGACAAATACTGGCATAAATACTGACTAGTTTTTAAGAAATAGTAATGCAAATGTTGAGTTATTAAATTAATACTTGTTCTCTCTGTAAAAAAAAAAAAAACCCCTGTCCATTGTTTCTTTCTTTTGTACTTAATTAGACTAAATGTGTATTCCCAACATCACAATACATATTTGACCATTCCTGCTAAACTGCTGATGTTATAATGAACATAACCATTTCAAAAACATCACTATTTTCTGCAGCCACACAAGGGCTAGCATGCAGTTCAAAAACCTTTGATAAATATTAGAGAGCAATTTAAACCTGCAGGAGTTGTTCTTAATTATGTTACAATCTCTATCATATTTATGATAGCGAATGGTACTGGCCCATGCAGGCTTGAAACTGAGTGGCAGATCCTCAGCTGGCGTAAATCCTGACTCATACCTGCAAAAATATCTGTATCACAGCCGTTTTATTACCTCCATGCCCTTTTCTGACCTGACTGCTAGTCTCTAAAATATATTTAAATCTGTAAGTTCAATTTCATGTATGTCTGCTACAGTAAGTCCATGCAGACCAGGTAAATTAAGCTTCCAACTCAGTGCTCAAATCCCCACTTACATAGGTCTAATTAATAGATAAATAAATTGCCAAAATTGAAAGTATATTATGATTATCTCACCTGATCTTCTGCCTGTAATAGGCCTTAATGATTTCTGGAGGTCACTATTTCCCAAATGTTTTGAAAGTTTAACTCTATTTTTCATTGTCTTCACACAACCCTCTATAGAAACAAGTATAATTTCTTAAGTTTAAATACTACATAAGCCTTTTTGTAATGTTTTTTTCTTAAATTTCTCTCTTAGTTTTTTTTGGTTTTTTTTTTTTTAATAATGTCTTGGGAAATCGTGACAAGAAGTTTAAGAGTCCCAATAAAATTTAACCTGTATTAAGATAACCTACTGTTTAAAATACTCCTCTCAATTACATACTTCCTCTTTCCCTGTAGTCCTTTTTTCTGATCTAAGAAGATACTTAAGCTACTACGCAGTAGCCATTCTTTTAGATGAGCTCTTGGAATTGTTTTTAGAAGAGCATATTTTTATTTCTGTAACCATTCTCAAGGTTACTCCCTGAGGTTTTTCCAATTCTTCCATGTCCTGCGTCTTTACAAACCCCAGAGCTGAACATGGTCTTGGAGGCTATGCTGTAAGGCTGCTTGGTGTAGATGGAGACAGTGCAACTGGAATAATCTTTTTTTGACTTGTTTATATGTACAACTGTCTAATTACCCATTTTATTCAATCGTATTTCACTTCCTAGCATTTGCATTATCTAGAAACCTGAAGACTAATAATTTTGTGTTTACTTCTGAACCACCAGTTAAAAAAATATAGATTACTACATTAGTGCATATCTCATTTCCAACAGTGTCCAGCAAAAAATGTTTAAGGAAAACTTAAAAAGGAACAGGTTATGTATATAATTGTTCTTCCCTTAGTTTACTCCCATCTCTATAATCATGTGACTTCCAGAGTCTGCAACTACATCAGGCAGATAACTTAAGGAAAAAAATATGTCCTTACTGGATGGCACTGATTGCTGATCTTTTATAGAAATGTAATTCACAAGTACTTTTTGAAGCTTGGCAATTAGCCAGTTCGTAATTCCTATAATAACATGCCTTGATTATATTTAGCAGTAATTTTATTTTAAAACTTCCATGTCATATCATACTTTTTGGAATAAAATTAAAATACATCTTATCTACTGTATTTATGAGCTTTTAATTATTTCAAAGTAAGTTCTGATATTATCTTTGTTATGAGCTTTCGCTGTGAGAATGAAGACCTTGGGCCCACTGTAGGAGAGGATCTGGTTCAAGACCATCGTAAGAACTTGAACGTACACAGGTGATCCATCCATGAGTCCTAAAGGAGCTGGCAAATGAAGTTGCTAAGCCACTGTCACCATATTTGAAAAATAATGGCAGTCAGGTGAAGTTCCAGATGACTGGAAAAGGGAAATATAATCCCCATTTTCAAGAAGGGGAAAATGGATGAGCCAGAGAACTACAGACCAGTGATCAGGAGCCCATCCCAGACTCAGATTCTGAACACTGTGGCAGCAAGTCTGGGAACCCTGTCTGATAAATACTTCTCTCTGCTAATGAAAGGCAAGTTTTCTGAGGATAGAATGTGGGCAGCAATCCTGAGAGGCAGATATCCTGGAATTTTAAAAGGCCTGGGGATCTGAACTGTGTGGTAGACCTTCATGGAGCATCTGAGAAGCTGGGTGGATAAGAGAAGAGGTGAAACAGAGAACTGGTGAGTTTTGTTAGCAGGCTTGTTCAAATTGGTACATT
Source organism: Forpus xanthops (assembly GCA_032466535.1). Classification (NCBI taxonomy): domain Eukaryota; kingdom Metazoa; phylum Chordata; class Aves; order Psittaciformes; family Psittacidae; genus Forpus; species Forpus xanthops. The sequence goes on from JASSUY010007645.1 coordinate 23,218, forward strand.
TTTGCAAAACATTGCAATTTCAATGGATTATCATTTTTCTAACACTAGTGGATTTCTTTTGAAGCATTTCTGTCCATTACTAACCATGATACCTCAGGTTCATCGTGATACTTCAGGGGACTCAAAAGATCAGCTTGTTACTTTTATAAGAGAGCTTTACACATCTTGCTTGAATTGGCATGACCTTTTTTGCTTGAACTTGTTACACTGCAGATCCTATGAGTGCTATTTGTGCCTCCCTGTGGCTGTTCTGCCACATGCTATTTTTCACAGGACTTTGTACTAAAGTAATAGCCTTCATGTGTCTGCTTTGGGGGTTTATGAACCATCTTGCAGCTCTGACCACATATCTGTGCAGAGAAGTTCACTTTTTTAACGCTTCTCCCCAGATAGAGAGCTGATCTTTCAATGGCTGGTGCACAGAGAATAAAGAAAAGATACTGCTAAAAGTTGAGTAAGGGCCAGCAGAGGGAGAAGTATTAAAGAAATTAGTGAGAAAGCGGAAATTTGTTTTCCAAATGGAGATTGACATATTCACATTCTGTTCACTTCAGACAAAAATCCCTAAAACAGTCATTAACTCAACCCTGGGTAAAGTGCATGATTTATGCCAGGACTTAAAGCTGATCTGTGGAAGAAGACAGTATTCTTTGCTAGCCTCAAAACATACATCACACACTAGTGCCAAAAAGGTAAATATGTTCCTTTTTGAGCTTTCTGCTTTTCTTTTCACTAAAAGAAGATACATACAGTGATCTGAAGGTGGACTATCAGCGCTAAAATGTCATTGTACTGCAGATCAAGGGAGATGATCCAGCTCCTCCGCTCTTCTCTTTTCA
>JASSUY010007647.1:0-28772 GCA_032466535.1 Forpus xanthops
TTGTTCCAACAGTTCCATGTCCTTTTTATGTTGAGGACACCAGAACTGCACACAATACTCCAAGTGAGGTCTCAAAATAGTTTTTTTTTCTCCTCTGAGTGAGCAATGCTTTATAATCAGTCAAGCCAATGAACTGAGAACCCCCATCTCTGCTAAAGCAAATGGAAAAAGTCTTATTTGTCTTCCTTGGATTCAGGACCTGGCCACCTAAAGAACCAGCTCCTGAGTAAACAAGCAGTGTACGCTGCTTTCATCCAGAAGCTGTGTACACTGAAACTCCTTTGTTGCCATCGGCAGTGCCAAGGCCCTGTGCAGCAGCCACAGAATGAAATACAGCATTATTTTTATAAAGGATAGACCCAACTGAAAAACACCTCCAAACATAAGCTGGAATTAATGATATTCAGAGCGTATTTTAGCAACGTGGCAGGAACACTACAGAAGACAGTGTGAATATTAACAGATGAACATTAGGCACATGGCTCACCCACGCACTGAAAGTGCCTGTAATGGCTAGTGATACATTTCGAAGATGGCTGAGGCAGAGCATGTGAAATCGTTTGAACAACAGGAAAACATGCTTTATAAAGGAATTTATTCCTATGACACAAGGAGACAGAAGGATTTTTATGGGTAGAAATTGGAGCAGCCCATCAACTTCAGGGTAATGATCTCATTATGCTTAAGTTGAAAGTCTGGACCAGCACTGTCAAAGGGTAATGTTGGACTGAGGATATGCTTTTCTCCAAGACAGTTTCAGAAATGGCATTTTTCATTGTATTACATAGTCACATTGATAAACGTGACTATATTTAATCATATTAAGGTCTCAATTAATACTTCTGTTCTTCCATACTTTTGTAAAACTGGGCCAAATAATGCTAAGAAATACAATCAGGTTTCTACTGCTTTGGTCACTGGGACACAATCTTTCCTGATTATAAAGCAAACCTTGAATAAAATGGCAAGAAAAGAAATTATTTGTCCAAACTGTTGTCCATGAATCAATTACAACAAGGTAGTAATAAAAGCAGAATGAATAACACAAACCACACTAGAAACTTTTTCATGTTCATGTCCTGTTCTTTTTCAGGAACTTTTATGTACTACAGGGAAAGTGCTACATCTTGACTTAAAAATCCAATATGCTTTTTCTTTTATCAGTCAGAAAAAACTGTAAAAGGCAACAACAAACAATCATTTGGCAGAGAGTTTGGTTGTAGGGTTTAGCACTGAGTTAGTAAGTGGGTAAACAAAATGAACTGTCAAAATCTAGTCCTTCCTCCTCTCAGATTTCATGATTTTCTGTAGGTAGAAGACAAGATTTGGACTTTTTCATAATGAGATAATGATTACTGCAGACAAATGCAGGTCAGCTCTCTGAGCTCATCATATGGGCCTATATTTAAACTGTTTAAACTGAGGATCTACATCAGAAAAACAGCGTGGTACAAGATCAACATTCTCCTACCCTAACACTAAGCTATGTTTGTATTTATTCTGAAGAATGGAGGGTACATGTGAGAGCAGAAGGAACCTAGGCTGATTTTTTAAGTCTCCTCAAATTTTAAAGCCAGATAAACTTCTTCCTATCTGTATTCCATAATAGAAGTTTTAAAAGTTTCTAGCTATATGTCATGGTTTAAGCTCAGCTGTAAATCTGCCACAATGTCATTAACTCACCCCCTGCCCTCTTCCTCCTCTCTGCTCCCAGAGGGATGGGATGGAGAATTGAAAGAATGTAAATCCCAAGGGTTGAGATAAGAGCAGTTCAGTAACTAAGGTATAACACAAACCACTACTGCTATCACCAATAATAATGCTGATAAGGGAAATAATAAGGGAAGAGAATACAACCATTCACCACCCGCTGACTGATACCCAGCCAAACCGAGCACTGATCTAACCCTTCTGGGTGACTGCCCCTAGTTTATATACTAGGTATGACATGGTGTGTTATGGAATACCTCTTTGGTTAGTTTGGGTCAGGTGTCCTCTCTCTGCTTCCTCCTGGCTTCTCCTCCTCCCTGGCAGGGCATGAGACTCAGAAAGTCTTTGGCCACAGTCAACATTCTAAGAAGCAGGTAAAATATCGGTGTTATCAGCACTGTTCCCAGGCCAAAAGTCAAAAACACATCACTGCACCAGCTACTGAGAAGGAGAAAAATGACTGCTACTGCCAAACCCAGGACATCATACCTCTCTCCTTCTGGTTGGGTTGGAAGGACACAGAATCATGCTGGGAAGTTTCCCTGATGAATGGAAATCATCCATACTGCTTAAACTAGAAGAAAGTTTTGGGAGTGGTTTCTGTCCAGTGGATTTGGTCCTGGGGCTATTGTTTATTCTCCTAAATCCAGGATTCCACAGCAGGTATTCCATCTGCACAGTTTAGAGTCTGTCCTATTTTTTTTTATAGGATTTGCAAGTGGGTCTTTTATTAATGTGAAAAAGTAAGATAAAGTATGCAAAATGACAGAAGATGCATTTCTATTTGTTTTGAAGATGGAGTTCTGCATTCTGTGAAGCAAAAATCGTAGTCTGTGGACTGATATTTTTGGCCCACAGAATTATCTCTCTGCCTGCAATATATTAAGTCTGAAGTATCTTATCCTCCATCCTATTCCTATCCCTTTTTCTTCCCTCTGGTTCAATTCATCTGCAATTTCAAAAGCACTCCCTGCTGTATTTGTTACATTTAATATCTGCAAGAATCCACTTATGGAAAGGCACTTGCTACTATTAGCAGGAGAAAAAACGCACCCTAACCCGCTTCTATGAACAGCTTTAAAGCAATTTATTTCACTTTCTGTCTTCAGTTTTTAAAGTTTTTTTTCTTCATTTAGTTTGCCTCACATAACCTTTTCTTTAGTGTATTAGCTACAGCAACTCAGTCTGGAGAGGTACACGAGATACTCGTACACTCAGTGTCTGAGGGCTTTTATACCCTCCAGGATGGAAACTCGCTATGGTAATTTTAGCCTAATCAATTGAAATACAAGACCAACGCTGTTACTAATTGACTGAGCAAAATTGAAATTTGGTGAATGTCACAATGTCAGTTTACTCATTCAAAAGTTTCTCATTGACTGAGAGGGGAGATTGTTAAGGTGCCTGAATGAGAAGTTACTCAAGAGTCGAGGGCAGGTGTAAAGGATAAAGACAAGGCATTGAGTCAAGCTACCTCTTTTCTTGTTGCAGAGTACCTTGGTTATTTTGTTATCAGGAAACAAGGCAGGTATTGTTAAAAGACTTGCTTCTAAATATAGAGGAAGTCAGTGATGGATGAGAGAACAGAATAGAAATTTATTTTCTCCCATTTCTTTCCTGTTCCATTTGTATGTTTTATAGGAAGGGGAAAAATGTTGTCCTTTTGCAGGAAAGCTGTGACTACTCTCTTGGAAGAAAAGGGCTGAGCATTAGAAGATTACTTGTGCTTCTTGAAAAGGTTTTACAACTTCTTGCTTTTAGAAATGACAATTTTAGCATCTAAGAAATCTACCTAAGAATCACCATCAAAGAATCCTAGGTTTCTCAGAAATAATCCTTGAATTCAGATGCTCTCAACCTGTCAAAACTTTAATGAAAATCTGCTGATTTGCTTATGGGTGGGATTTAACTCACATGCAGATGTTTAGCATAAATATCCAGAATATGTTAGGTGGGATATTGATTCTTGCAATGGCCAATGGCTTTTTAGCATGTTCAGAGGCAACCTTCACCTAAACTTTCTGTTTAACCACAGTATTTATGCAATGCAATACTCTGAAATTAGGTGGAGTTTTCATACCACTTCACCACCAACGTTTTTATACCCCTGCATAAAATTCATACTTGATCTCTTAGCTGCAACATTATGATGCAAATCTTATAGGGAGAAGCTTATTTCCCATAGGGATAGAGGTCATAAACTCCTCTTACAGTTCTTCCTGCTGAGAATAGAATAACTGCTGGGCACACATGGTATCCTTCAGATCTCGTATATTCAAAAGACTACCTGTTTTTCCCAATTATCAATGGATGTAATATGAGGGAGTACTTCTGCACACAAACCTGTTTTTATCAATATCCTCAGATAACATTGGATATAATTGCAATTCTCCAATAAGAATAAAAATGTAATTCAGACTATTCAATTTTTTTTTATCTTTACCTAGAAATCTTTTTGTTATCTGCAGCTTCATCATGACCATGGGTCATGCTAACCCTTATAGACATCCTCCCTGAAATACAGACATCTGAGGCGAGGCCAATGAAACCTACCTTGGTCATCTGATGGGGGTATGCTACAATTTATAAACTTAGAAAACCATTTTCTATAAAGTTTGCTTTCTAACACTCTTTTAATGTCCCTACAACTCAATAACCCATACAAGCTTGGTTTTAGTTACAGAGAATGACATGAAATTACATTTTTCTCCAATGTACTTCCTAAATCCATCCCTTCTTTGACTGCAGTTAGTTCATGACATTAACGGTGCTACAGGCATGATGCCCACAACCTGCTTTACCCCTGCATTCATTCAATCACACCCTCTGGCACAAGCAGTTAAAAAGCTCATATACCCGTAGTTTAATTTCTGAAAGATTCCTGGTTAAGGTTCCTATTAATTTTGGTAAAGGTAAGGGTTATGTCTCCACTAAACATATTTTATTTGAACAAAAGTCTCTTAATGAGATGCGGTTTTGAAAGGAAACGAGAGAAACTGATGGGGCATAAACAGCCTTATACATCCTTTTAGCTCAGATTTCATCCCATCTACATTTCAGCCTGTAACTGAGGTATGTACATAAAATAGAACAGAAATCACAGTTGTTATCTCCCTATTCACAGAAGAGCAACAGATGCCATCAAAGAGAAGAAAACTTGGATCAAACAATGTTTCCCTGTCCCATAGATTCTGGTTGGAATTTCCCCCTCTTCCCTGTTAATACCTTTGTAATCAGCACTTTTGCTTTCCAAAACAGTACAAATTTAAGGCTTCTTTTTTTTTTGTCCTAAAAGACTTTAATTTTTCTTCAAGAATGATAACACAGATGGGTAGGCTTTCAGAAGTAACTAAAGCAAACTGTGCAACTTGACCAATAACATTCTGAGCTATTTAGTAAATTTGTTCCTCTGATGGATTCTCTGAGTACTTTTTGAAAAGCAAATATCAGCTCATGGGTTGCTTTGCAAATTGGTGATCATCAAATTCACTTGATATTTATCTGCTTCTCAGAAGGGCAACTAGAATGGTTTAAATTGCAGCTAGCAACTTACACAGTCAGGAGGACAAATTGTTCTGCCAGGCAGTTAGAGTTGCAATGTTCTCTGAGTCTCTGGGGAAACTGATGAAGTTGCAGACCTGGATGCCAAATACTGGTCATTCTTGTCACTTTTTCACTGAGGAAAAATTAGACTTAGTGAAGGTTTAGACCCAAATTTAGACTGCAACATAATTTCAGACTCCTGATCTAGCTAAAGATGTGCTGGCCTAGCTTTCATTGGCAGGCAGGGCAACAAGAACTGAGCATTTACTTGGGCCTTGGACCTGCATGTAACCAAATGATTTCACATTTCCTTAAACAATTCTGTGGTCTTTTCTTAGGTCAAACGCAGCCTATTTCTTTTCGTACGCATAATTCTCTTCAGATCTGTCAAGAGAATATGCAAAAATAAGGCCTGTAATAGTGGCGATGCAGAAACTGCTGGAGAGTGGGAAGTCAATGCAGCTTCCAGGCTAGAAGCTGTGTGATAAATGTAGTCAAAAGTATAAATATGATTTCCATCATAACAGAGCTCTGATTTGCATATAAAGCCAAGCAGGGGATTCAGTTTGTTTACACAAACAAATTAATTACCTTGTAAGAAGGAAAAAAGCCACAAAATTTAAAAGGGTTGAAGGAAAAGCCTCCCAGTAGTGACTTGATGCTGTGGACATACAGAGTTGAAATGACTCTGGTCCATGTCCTTCACAGGAAGAAAAGATAAGGGGTGACAAAAGGCTGTAACAAAGCAGAGGGAGCAGAACCAGAGCCAATGAATGGAAGTTTTTGACAGTGAAGGTGGGTAGCTTCTGGGGGAAAAAAGGAGAGAAAAATGGGTCTGGCATCCTCGTGGGTTTCAATACTCTGTTAATGGTTTTGTGTGACAGCTGTCTTGATAGGATTAATGTAGGAGTCTGCAAGTAGAAGTTGCTGGCCCACAGTTCAGGGGAAGTTAGAGCAGATGATCTAATGGTTTTATCTGGTCTTAAAAACAGTGAATGTGTCATCAAGCGCCTTATGATCACAAGCGCCACAGGCAGTGAGAGCTGATGACCACAAATTTTACAGAAGCAGAATGAATTATTTTTGTACAAGGCCGTCTTTGTATAATACATGAAGGAATAGGAACTAGATCTGTGATTTTGGCCACTGAATAGAGCCATTGAATTATGAATCAAGTCCATCATTTTTGTGGATTTTTATGTAAAACAAAGGAATGCATGGCTAACAGGGAGGAATGGCACCCTCTGGTTCCCAGGTTAAGGGTACCCCTGTGAACCACACATAAGCCAGATGTACTGCTCTCCAGTCCACTGATGAAAACCCTGTTCTGGGATTTTAATATAAGAGCTTATGTGGCAGGATGACTGCCTCTCACCCACCCCAGTGTATAAGATAGTGACAAGAACAGAAATTATTCTCAATGAAAAACTATCATAGACTGGAGATAGATAAACCACTTTAATTCATATTTTATAGCTTTTTAAGTAAGATTACTGACCTAGATTTGCAAAGATTACATTTCTTCTGCTAAAATACATTCTGTTTGTTCCCTGATAATATGTCCTCACAACATCCCTTTGATGATTCTCATACTGCTGTTTAGTCCTATTAGTATTTGATTCTGAACCCTGGTTATGTTAGCAGATGAAGTGAAACACATGGACAGAACAAATTCATTCAGCAATGACTTGAAAAGGTTTTTATTATTTGGAATATTGAAAGTATCCCTTTGTACAGTTTTTCATAGAATCATAGAATAGGGTTGGAAAGGACCTTAAGATCATCTAGTTCCAACCCCCCTGCCTTGGGCAGGGACACCTCCCACTAAGCAAGTGTTAACTAGCAACTGTGGGGCAAACAGCCGCTGTTAGCTAATTAGCTACTTTGCATTGAGAATATCTTGGATAATGTTTTTTTATCCTATGAGCTGCCTAACAGTCCTATAGATAGGTGTGTATGTAATTACTATAATTAATATAACTAATTAACAGTGCTGTATGAAGTACGCAATCAAATTAATGTTCCTATGGAAGTTTGGAAGAGAATGAAGATGTTCAGAGGGAGAGATCATCACATTTTTCACCCCAATAGTATTCTATCACTTAGGAGGCATTCAAGATGGCAAACTGCGGTTAAAATCCTGGATATAAAACAGTGTTTGGGCTGGGTTCCTATCAGAACAAATATGAATTTAACAATTCAGGGCTGAAAGCGCTCTCCAAATCTCAGGTATGCAAGTAGCGTTTTAAATATAATTTAGGTTTTACTGATTAATTTTTTTCAACCAGTTTAACCGAGCCCTTAGTACTCACTTCAAAATGATGCTCAATAATTCCCTGACAACTCCCTGGCTGCTACAGTGTCATGGTAAGCACATTGTCATCCTTGCAGACTCCCTGAATTAAAACTGTATATCCAAACCACTCAAGGTGAATAAGATTAAAAATACAAAAAAAAACCAAAAAACAAACCAATGAAAAATATAACATAGCAAGGAGGGGTCAATATTTTCCCATCAAACCTTTTTTTTTCCATCATGCTCTGCCTTTGTGCCTCCTCACAGACACAAACATAGCAGCACCTAGGAGATATAGTTTTTGCTAGTAAACCTACCCAATAATATAGGAGTGAAGGCCAGGGCAATGAAAAGCACTTCCCATAATCCCAAAAGGTTAGCTCAGGCACAGTGAGATTAGTGTTAGATTGACCTTAAGTACACCATTTCTGCTTGGCTGGTAAACAAAGACATTTTATTTTTATCTTGTTTTGATCTTCTCTTTGTTTTGAAGTATTCCCATAATCTTTTCCAAATCACAGTGATTTGAGGTAAGAGTACTGAAGTTCCTTCAGGGGACTAAAATAATCTAGGTTTCACGGAAAAACTGCATGGACATGAAATACTTTTCAGTTACTTATTTGGAAAAGTAAGCTAAAACCCCACTGTGTTTCTCTACTCATTCTATTCCAGTGAACAACAATCATTTATGTCCTTTTCTCACAATGATGGTATTCTACAAGTTCAGAAACAGGCCTTTGAAAGTTTATGAGAACCTAATGCCTTGTCAATGTTGTGATCAATAACAAAAGACAGACAAACGTAATCATTTCCACATGAGTACAGCTCTGGAAGGGTGGCGCTGATGCTTTGGACAGCACATGCATCCTCACTGCAGTCAGCTGTGTCTCGTTCTGATGTGGCTTTAAGGTATAAATGAAATGGATTCACTACTGTTTTCAGGTTTTGCCCAACATCCCACCATCCTTATCAGCATTATAATTATTAGACTATGTCATTTATACCCGTATGCCATGTGTAGACATGTTACTTCCGGCTGATGGTTTTCAATATCCATAGTCAAATGTCTAAGAGATGATCTCACATACATTTAGCAAAATTTGAGCTCATGAAAACTTAATGGTTTCTCTGAAGTTCATAAACTTTTTACATATTCTTTTTGTTTTGCCTGCAAATTCTAATGAGATTTGTAGACATGGCTGAAACTCCAAAACTAGTTTCATCCTATGTGTATAATCTTTTTATTCTAGAGCTTTTGCTGAAGAAAAGGGGGCATTTTCTATCTTTTGTTTTTTTCCTCTTTTTTATCTTTTTTTTTCTTTTTGCTTAACCCTTTTGAAATGTGGCATGCTCAAAATAAACATTTTTCCCTACAAAGCTTCTGTTTTTACGTAGCTAATTGAGATGACTACAGAATATTGCATTGCTAAATCTGTATTCCCAAATTCTTACCTAGTTGAAACTTCTAACTGTTCATTTAGAAGTGCGTTACATGAAGACAGGGATTAAGAGCAAAGACAGTATTTCTGTAACTCATTCTGAAATGAAATGAAGAGAGTGCTAACCTATCTCATCTGACCATCTCAGAAGACAAGGAGGATAGAAAGCTGGAATGTTTCCCAAAATCAAAGCTGTAGATCTAGGACAAAAATAATTCACTGTAATGTAATTACAGCTGCATGCTTCCTCCCAGATTATGGTGTAAATCTGAACTTTTAGGGAACAAAACCAGAATCCTAGAGGAAGCATAAAATATTTCACAAATCAGCAAGGTGTCCCATTATGAGACCATTAAACCAATGTTCTCTTTATTTCTGTGATGATCTGGGGTCAGCTTCTCCTTTTGCATACACAACCACAAAGACAAGGGGAGACAGGCCCACAGCAGCCAGTTGGCCTTTTTTGGAAGTTCTCTATCACCATCTGCTGGAAGGAGCTTCTCGTTGCTCTTGAAAGATGCAGGTAAAATAAAGTTATTGGCGATTCCGAAGGTATAAATAAGTTTCTGAATGCTCCACTCTGAACTACACTCAATCTTCTCATCATGAATTGTCTTTTAAAGTGGTATTACTTTTCTGTTGCCACCAGCAAGTTAAGACAAAAAAAAAATCAATATTTTTCAGTCTTGTTTACACATATTATTTTAAATTAATACAGTATACTTAATATATAATAAATATAACATCACACGATAAAATCAGATGTATTAAAAAATCGACAACTTTTAATTAATTGTGACCAAAAGTAATTCCATTCTAGTAAACAACACATTACTCAATTATCAGAGGAAAAATTTTGTCAGCTTTCATTAATAGGAATAGAACAAGAAACAAGGAATCTACATATTAGAGTAATTTTTCTAATGAGAGAGGTTAATCACATCTTTGGAAATATCCTTCAAAGAGGGCTTTTTTGGATCAGGCTAAACAATTATCTGTCAGGAAATAGACAGTTACTGTTGATGCTGTTTTGGGGATGACAATTTCTCACATCGTTTGCACAAGTCTCTTTGCTCTACCCCGTCCATCAGTTCCATAGCCCCATCATAGAAGGCCACTAGATTGGTCAGGCAGGATTTCCCCCTAGCGAAGCCATGCTGGCTGTGACCAAAAACCTTGCTGATTTTCATGCGCCTCATCATGCCTTCCAGGACAATCTGCTCCAAGATGTTGCCAGGCACAGAGGTGAGGCTGTCTGCTCTGTAGTTCCCTGGCTCATCCATTTTCTCCTTCTTGAAATAGTCCTAAAACTTTCAGCTTATGGAGACAAAGCACAGAAATCCAGTAGCAATAGAAAGGGCTGGAGCCTGGTTTTCTCCACATGTTCAGTTTGGGTATTCAATACCACTTAGCTCTAGGTATCAACAGATGTTTCAGCACCATATGTTTTCCAGAAGGACAGCAATTTCCATGGAAAGGTATGTGAAAAAACTGACACAAATTCGCAGAGTTTCAGACATTTCTGAATGATATTTTCCAGTAAAGAGTAACAAAACTGAAAAAACAACCTCAAGAAAAACAAGTAAAAAAGCTCAAACCAACATCACACACACAGACACAAAACCTCCACACACTTAAGATCTCTCTTCCATGCTCATAAGTTTATTTTTAATCCACCACTTAAAAAAGCACTTCAGTGTGAAAGCATTTTAATTATTGACTGAAGCTTCTCACACTAACAACATTTAGCTATTCCAAAAGCATTCCTCAAGAGTTACAGAAAGGTCAAGTAAACGGTAATACAATAGTAGTACAACATTTTTTACTCACGGTTAAAGACAAACCGCTGTCTTTTTTACACTGACTACATTTATTTTGGAGATGGGGTGACCAATGCACTTAAGAAAATTCCTGGAACAAATTGTTCCTCATAAAATTTTAGCAGAAGTAGAAAGGGTGATTGCTATGTGTGAGTTCTACCAAGTCTTCTCCCTCAAAGAGCCTATCAAAAATCCCAACAGATGATAACCAAAGAACACTCCTCCTCACAGTAACTGTTATTGTGTCATTCAGGAGCTTTGCCACTGTCTACATTTAAGCACCTAATTGAAATGCTTTGCTTAACGTAGAGTGTGTCCGAGAGTGTGCTGTCTCCACCTCCTGCTCCAGAAGGGCTCCTGCATCCAAAGAGCCTGTGGTATGTACCACATTGCAGTTTTAAATATCATGGGCTATTTAACATGTTTTTGTTTCATCTTGGTGTCTACAAGTGGGTATTTCTACATAAGGTAGTATCCACTGTTGGGTAAACTGAGTCATTCCTCAGGCTCCTTTGATGATACCAACCAAATCTTTATCAGCTATAATGGACCTTGGACACCCAGAAAGCCAATAAACATCAACACATACACTCAAATGCAGATGTCTTAAGGACTTGATTCTGTTGCCTACAAAGGAACATCTGGAGCAGGATGAAATATTCCACTGTGTTTTGCCTGACCTGCTTATTAGTGCTCTGGTAAGCACTGGTCTATCAAGGGTAGGTTATCACATTGCTTATGTTTCTGTGGATGCTGTCTGTGGCTGTGGCTTCTCAGATGGCACTTATACATGAGCCTGTAATTTTGGCTTAAACCCCACCATTGCTGAGTCCAAAGTTAACTCATGTCCGTTAGCTGCTTGCTAACATGTTCCAGTTAGACAACACTGTAGAGGTCAAATCTAAGCAGTTCCAAGAGGCAATACTTCCTAAAAAACTTGAACACCTGAAACAATCTCTTAAAACAAGCTTTCCTTTGGGATATTTATTTCTTTCCACTGATTACAATGGAAGGTATACTAAGAATGTGTTTTGCTTTAAGCTTTATCAAAAGGTGTACCTTCATCACCTCATGCAGTACCCTGAATTCTACAAAAACCTCACTTTTCCTCCTGCCAAGGTTGTACATAGCACTTCAGCATTTTCCTTATGGCTTAAGGGATACACTATCCTCCTCATTCTTTCATGTATTGGTTAAAATCTCATTTCATAAATACATTATCTATCTGGTATCTTGGTATCCTGGGATATCCTACTTGGCATCTACAAGAAAGCACCTCTCATAGGTTTATGTTCTTTATAGAAACCCACGTAGACATTTTGGCTTCCCTATATTATTTGACATGGTATTAGAACCTGCGTTCAGGCAACTGAGTCAAACTCACACCTTTGTTTCTGTACTTACTAATAACTTTAGGAGTAAGTACTTAAATGCTACTGAACCTTTCTTAACTCCTCCTGGAAGGAGAGAGAGGTGTAAAGAAAGGAAAGATATTGGACACAAACTTGTCATTATTATGGGGAGAATGGAATTAAATATTTTACAGTTTACTTTTTTCCATAATTTTCACCCCACAAAGGTGTATGTGTCCGCCTAAGAGAACGAACATATTGATTTAACCACTTGGGAAAAAGGAATGATAACAGCACCTCCATTTGCAAGTTTGTTCATAAGGGGGGAAAACAAATAACGTGCAAATAGAATAAACAAGAAAAGTCAGGCATTTGTTAATATGTCCTGCTTTGGCTTCCTGAATAGGGAGATAAGATTACCTATCTTATTATAGGCATAGTTTCTGATGAAGTGTTGAGCATTGTCAGATTAAATATTTCTAGGAAAGATGTTTGATATATTGTCCTAAGGACTTTATGTTTCTTTTTCCTCGTAGAATCATAGAATAGTATAGTTAGAGCTGAAGGGGCCTTAAGGTCACCCAGTTCCAACCCCCCTACCATGGGCAGGGACACCTCACACCACACCATGCCACCCAAGGCTATGTCCAACCCAGCCTTGAACACGGCCAGGGATGGAGCATTCACAGCTTCCCTGGGCAACACATTCCAGTGCCTCGCCACCCTTTCCTCAAACAACCCATACGATTTCCTTTGTGGAACATTCTGATTTATAACAGTACAAACCACCAAGGTGACTAACAAAGATTTATACAACCAAGTTTTAGGCAGCTAATATTGGAGGAATGTAAATCATAGGGAAGTCTGGTTAGCTGCCTGTGCAGGAAAGCAACAAGGGGATTTTCTGAGTTCAGGGGATTTCTGTTTTCTTATGTCACTCTTTGAATTAGCAGAGGTATATAACTAGCAGCTATGTTGATTCACAAGCTGCTCCCTGCTGTTAAGACCACAGTGACTTACTATCTGTTGCTCATCTGTCTTCTGAGTTTCTTTGGGTAACCAGCCCACTAGGGTCAGTGAAATGGTCAGAAGATACTCCTGGTACAAAGCAGTATGTTGCACAAGCAGCATTATCTAGCAAAGTGTATTCATGCTTTGCTTTAAAACAGAAATTATCCCTTTGATGTAAACTAAACACATGCAGAAATGCTTTGGTGAGTTGGGGAGAACGCTCACCATAGAGTGATAATGAATACTTGGGTTCATGAGCAAATACTCTTGTTTGCATGTGAATGCAACTGCTTCCCATAATATTGTCCAATTATTTCTCTGCATGAGCAACAGTGTAAATAGGAATGAAAACCACAAAGCACTTGTCTGAAATCTGAATGAAAGTTGGCCAGAAATATTTATTTAGTATTTACCCATTTCTAACCTAAGTGAAAAAACACTGTTGGGGTTTTGTTGTTTGGGTGGTTGAATCTTTTCCATGAATTCAAATACGAACTGGAAAATATGAAGAAATTTGATTTTTTTTTGGCGTTTTTGTGCTGGTTTTATCTTGTTCTGGATTTTTTTGGGGGGAGAGAAAGGGGGAATATGCATGAAAACATGTCCTATAACACAAGAATTATCAGAACCACAGAGTATTGGAGCCTGGGAGAGTATACTGGGAAAATATCATGACATACTTACTCACTCCTATATTCTCTTTGTGTTTCACCTTCCTAGATCCACTCATTCCACAAGGTGTGGCATGGTGTGGGTGTTATAAACAACTCAGTTCAGCCCCTATGTGTAAGGAGTGGCTATCTACCTTTGGCCACTGTTGGAGGCAGGGTGGTTGGCTAGCATGATCTTTGGTCTGACTCAGTGTTACCGTTATTATGTTCAGTCATTAATTTTTCTTTAATATTTAGCAAACAAAAAAAATCCACCTTCCATCCAAACTCTCCCATTATTAACTGACATAGGAGTCAGTCCCTCAAATTCTCAATATGTAAGCCTGAGTAACAACAGTTAGCTCTTGCATGGGATGGCTGAGTCATCCTGTCTGCTAGATTTCTGAGCTGTCCTCTGAAAGTACTTCTTTTGATGGTGGAGGATGTTTAAAGGCTCCATTCAACTAAGCATAAACATCTAATGTCCCTGGAGACACTGAAAGACGTCTGTGAAAGCCACACATTGCTGGAGGACAGGGAACTGGGCTCTCCCAAAACAAGATACAGCTGGTATCAAATGGCTCATGACTGAATCAAGACTAGCATTAATCAGACACCTAAAGTGAGATTCATCTCACCCAATATAGAAAATTCCAGTGCAAATATTCACAGCAAAACAAAATGCTTAGGCTATTTTCCAGCCAAAAGAATTCAATGACTATTTTAACCCATATTGTAAAATAGGTATCTACAATATTGGGCAAACTGAACTGAGTCAAACTTTGTAGGAAACAGTTTCTTTCCAGAAATTTTGCAAAGAAAAGTCTCCTTCACACAAAGGCACCTTCTTAAGTGTCCCACCACTAAATAGGAAACACCTTCATATTTCTCAGTTCCTTATAGAGCTACAGAGCTGTAGTATCAGCTGTGACACAGACCAGGTCCTGAGGAGAAATCAAGAAAGTAAAGTCATATAAATTAGGAGTTTATCCTATGCCTTAAGATAGGCATTACCTGAAATTCACTGCATTGCGGACTACTGTCCTTATCTGCAGGTCCTTGGCGGACCTGGTGAACCCAATAATTAAATCCATTTTGACATCATTCTTTGTATTGTCCAGTGAAAAACGATGGTTTCAAGAAAGTGAATTTTGAATATCAGTCACAGCACTGATGCTGCCTCATAAAAGAGGAAAGAAGAAAACAGGGCTAAATCTCTCCTTGAAACATACATACCTTTGTATTTCTGCCATTACATTTTACAGCCCTTCCCTTCTGTTTGTCTTCACTCCAGACCTCTCCATCTCTCATTGCCTTGAAAATTTAGTGGACTGTGAGTTTTATTTCCCAAGATTACATGAAGAGAAATGATTATTCCATATAAACCAACGTGGTTTACATGTGTGTGCTCCACTTGCCAAGTCCATTCTCTGAGAGATACCTGATACACACATTTTAGCTGCATCTTTTTTTTGTGACATCTCAAGAAAGAAACTTCAGAGAACATAAAGACTGACTTGGAATCTAAGGCTTTTTCCTGGTACAAAAAAGGTTTGGATATTTATGGATATTGGTATTTTTGGGTACATAAGTACTTTCCGGTCAGATCATGCATAAGAAATGCTAACTCTTTTTTTGCCATCATTTTTGATGGGGAAATACCTCATTTCTTCTTTTACAGGCATACCCTGTAAACTCTGGGCTGGGATTGCTTGGCTGGGCCTACTGATGGGGCTTATCTCTGTTGCTTTTGGAATGTGTGTGCTCAGTTCTCCTTTGCCTCACCAGCACATGCCTGCAGTGGGCTTCTCTGTACACCAGGAGTAGAAGGGTGTAGGTTTTTCAGCAGGATGCATTTCCTAGCAGGGTGAGGAGGTATTTAAGACAGCTTGGTGGAGATTTAGCAAGAGAAATTTCATCTGCTGAGAAATGGCTTAGGCCAGTAGGTGCCACTGCTGCTCCATTGCACAGAGGACAGAAACTGCCTATGCTTTACCACCAGTGAGTTGCTGCCTCTAGTAGCATACATATTTTATGACTAAAATACAAGCTGTTGAAAGAAATATTGAGCAGGCTGTGAATCACGTTTTAACGGTACTTTTTAATACCTAGTGCATTTTGTACCCTATATGTTCAGCAGACCAGCTCCTTCAGTTGTGTAGTTCTGCTGTTTTACTCAATGCTATGCAGCTTTGTACACTTTCTAAGGAGAAAGGAGATGCCATTGCTTTCTGTTAGGCAAAACTAGAAGAAAATAAAAAGCAGGAATTTTGGAATTAACCCTGTTGGCAATGACAGAGCCTGTTCACTGTGCTTCATAAACTTGGCAAAAACATAGTCACAAGCTGCAGTAAAACCTGCTAAAACAACAGAGAAATAAATAGAAGCGCTTCTTTTTTGTCTCAGTATATGTGCGTGTATATGCATATATGTGTATGTGTATACTTGCATATATACATATACACTCTTTATATTCAGCATATGAGGAAATTTCATATATGTATGGAATGATATACTTTCTGAACTCCGCAGACCTGCTGAGTTCTGTACTACAGCTGCACACCCTCAATACAGGACAGAGCCATTTGGGAAAAGTAATCTTTTTCTCCACAAGATGTCAGTGTTTCCTACGGTTTCTGTCCTGGTCAATTTGCTGGGGATGATTATTCACATTATTTAAGCAAGGATTCAGTTAATTAAAAACGAGAGGTGGTCAAAGATGTAACTCAAAGCATTCTACTATTTGGTTTGCCTTAATTGGAGAAATGGAGCTATTGACTCTGCTTCCATAGAGAAAAATTGAAAGATTAACACTTTAAACCCAACATTTTATCCTGTTACTTTCTCTGATATGATGTAAGATATGAGAGTTGCTGTAGAAAAATGGGATCCTATGGGGACTGTGGAAAATGGAAGTGCTGTTTGGTCATTTTCCTTGTGCCCACAGGATGTCAGAGTTAACTTCAGGTTATTGTCACTGGAAAATTGAGACAAATGCAGTCTTTATCATCAGGGTTTGCAATATTCATAACTATCTGTTTTAACCAAAGCCAGTGAAAATCAGCAGAGTAGCTGGTGCTCAATGTAATAAACATGTCAGCATCCACATGTGCATTCCAAAGAGAAGTATTGACTTCACGTATTGGAAGTTTTTGCCTTGATTAAGTTTCTCTTTGCTGCAGTGAGTTTTCATTAGTGGAGGAGCCAGCTTTGGGAGAGTTCATGGCTCTCTATTGGTTGGGCACGTGGGTATTCAAACCAAACTTTTGTTACTTTCATTTTCCAGTTGCAGTGAGAGTTTTCACACCGAAATACTGCAGATCAAACAATAATGTAACCATCTGCCTTTTAGCCTGCAGTAAGTGACCGCACAATCAGTAGTCCTGTCTATCTGTAGCTAAACACATGCATTCTCTTGCAATGATACAATCAAAAATGCAGGTTTTGAGGATAAAGGCTCACTGTTTTCTTATTGGGCCTCATTATTATCATATCTGGATTTGTCAGACTCAGAAGCACATCATACCATTATTACCTCGACAACTTTAAGAGGGACCCATGATCCATGCATGCAAGCAAACACCTCTTGGAATAACCCTTCGCTCTTTACACCATCAAACACACCATGTCAGACATCACTGCAGGCAATGAAAGCTTTATTTTCCTTAAGGCTACAGAATCAAAGCTTTGATGAGAACATGGCAGGTACTTGTAGCAATTAATCCACTGGAGGACAGAGGTTCTCTTTTGTTAGCAAGTTATCTGTGCACAAGGCTTGTTTGGAGGATCTGTTTGTTCTTTGAGATGGTTTGAACCTTTTGTTTCAGTACAGGGGTTATTTGGCAGCCTCACACTGCCACGGGTCAGCTGGCAATTGGCAGTTTGATGTGCAGCTAGCAGGTCCACCAGCTTGAGTTTTATCCTATGTTTGATGGCATTTGGAGTATTTCTTCAAGCCTCTGCTTCTGATGGGTGTCCCAGATTGATGTAAACTCTGCATGAAAGAAAACCCTTCTCTTGTTTTGAGAAAACACAGTGCTTTACCAGTATGATACTTTTTGTAAACTAGCTCATTCAAAAATCAACATAGGTGGTACCTCAAGGAGGTCTCTCACGCCATACCACCTTTACTACATGTCTACACTACTGTGTATTAGTGCCAGCTGAACAACCATTTCCCGCTGTGATTTTAAAGGAATTTCTAGCTTACCTGGTTTCAGATTGCTAACTCCAGGTGAAACCATTCCAAACCCAAGTACAAACCTAGAATTTCTGGTTATCTTCATCCAAAGAAGTGACAGCTGTAGAGACTGAGTGAAGGCACAAGGTATCTTACAGTGTAATGCTGGGGGACCACAGCTCATACTAAAAACTCTTTTGGTTTTTTGCCATTTGCTCATTGTATTCAGTGAGCCAAGAGCTCTAAATTTCCTCTAAGCAGTTCCCTGCAATGAATAACAGCCTGGAGAAGCACCTAGATAAACACTGATGGGCTACATATAAACACGGGAATCTCTCTCTCCTTAAAAATGTCTTTCAATGCATTGTTTACCAATATTCTTAAGGAACATACCACTCTCTGTTTTACAGTCTGCAGTGTTTGCTTCTCAAGAACAGCTTCTCTGGAAGATCTATTAAAGCTACAAGGTGAAAAAAGGAATCCTGAAGTGTGGATGTAAATACATAAGACCCAATACCTGAAAGTGCAAAGCAGAACTTTGCAGGAAGCTTTCTGCATCTACTATTAAGTTGGTAGATAGTTTGTAGCTGAGTACTCAGATGTACTGCCACTCCACAGCAGACTGCAGATGACTTTGATTTAAATGACTGCTGCCAAATTCATTAACCTTTCCTTGGACAAAATGGCTGTTCATTTCAACTGTGTTACACGTGGGAAGAAAAATCAGAATGTGCTTCATAATTCTTTGTCTTATATTTCTTGTTCACCTGCTAGCTCCTTTTAGGAACCTACTTAATATCTGAATTAGGGGGACCTGACAAATGAATGATGTCTCTTGTCTCTAAAGCCCTAATCTCAGTAGAACTAGATCAGTTTTCACTACCTGTATATGTACTTAAGGAGTGAAAAAAGATGATCCAGCCATTCATTTTGTGCAGCTCTTCCAGTTGTAACTTCTGCCCCTGTCCCAGGTTTCCACAGTGAATGGGTTTAATGACATTTTCAGAAAAAAAAAACCAAAAAGTAGGAATAAACACATGAATATTTCTGAGAGAGTTAGTATAAAGATAATTTATATAATTAGATTAGAATTTTATACTTCATTTCCATAATGGCAGTAGTCAAAGATACTCCTTCTCTTATCACTGGCAGCAGAGCCGAGAGCTGTGGTCTTCTGTCAGCCAACACATCTCTCTTACTTCTGTTTGATAATTAGAACCAGACCTTTATATTTAAGTTACTTAAACTGGGCATCATGCAAGGCATCACTGAATTCAAGGAATAAAGCCTGTAAACTTAAGCAGTTGATTCTAATCACATTGAAGCCAGTGACTTTCTGCTATTAATGATACAGAGGGCCAGCATCAAGCCCCCACATCTTTCATTTTGCCACTTAAAAGCCAAAGAGAAAATCGAAGTAAATTCCCTTCACGAGCACACTCCTTTTCTATTTGCTCACCTCTCAGTAATATTGAACATTCGCTAAAGAATGAGTAAACAACTAATTTGGGTTGAGTGGAGCAGGAGCCTCAGAGGCCATCAAAGTCAGGGTTGTTGGGGTTTTTTAATCCAGCATTTCTTTGTGACAACACATTATGTCAGCTCCACCAGCTCATTTGTCTGCTGCAGTTCTACTTTATCAGCCTGGAGTAAAAAGAATTGATAAGTCGGGCTAGATAAAGTAAATGGAAACTCAGGCCTCATTCCAATTTGCTCTACTTTGATATATTTCACAAACCTGAGAGTACTGCGTGTAACAGTAGTTGCGATTCGTATATAAATATTGCACATTAGAAGGTCTCTTAAAGTAATGTTTATGTTTATGTCTCCTCTTCCTGCCACCCTTGGTTGTGTGCTTATTGGTTTTCTGATCGGAAGACAAATGTCATGCTTTCTCACTACATTCTTTTTCAATCCAGGTTGCTACCCTGAGCAAGAATTCATCTTCATTGGTAGCTTGCTAGTCTGATAAAACAGAAGGAGATATTTTTTCCAGGAGCATTGCATACTAATGCAGCTGAAGCTTATAACTGCAATAAGTTATTCTGCACTGTTCAAGACGAGTTCTTAAAGACACTTGATCATTGCCACCAGCCAAATCTATCTTTGTTGTAATTTTGTTGGCTAGGTTAGAAATGCACTGAAGACAGTTTCTGAATCAGGGCTTATACGTTAGAGGTTTTGTAATATGGGAAGCTCCAGAAGTAAGAAAAAGGAACAATTGTCTGGAGGAATGGAGGAATGTTGGTCACCAGCGATCACTGAGTATTATATGTCTGGTGGAAGGTTTTGGGTTTATTTTTTCTACTCTCACTGTGAGGAGCTCTATTCTGCCCATTTGGATTCTTATTAAGGTGTTTTACTGTTGAGGAAGGCTGCTTTATGGTTACACGCAGTTAGACGATATCTCCCTCTCATGATCAGCTGAAATGTCACAACACATCAGTGGTCAGCTGCTATAAAATAGGTGCAAGCATTTCAATTTACAAGCTGCTTTTTCTGCCAGCTGGTTTGAGAGGGGTAGGAACAAGTCTGAGAGCAGGACAAAGAATAATTGTAAAAAGGGAGAGACTGGCTGGATTTTATCTTATTTCTCTCAATATAAAAAATGCGGGGTTTAAAACTTGTTCTGGGACAACACTGTATTTATGTCCATGCAAGACAAATACAATATAACAATACCATTTTTTTAAGGAGCAACCTTGTGTAAACAGACAATGATCTTAAAGGCCTTTTCCAACCTAAATGATTCTATGATTATATTGTTCTGTATTGGGGATGTCAAGTTATGTTGCAGTACATACCTTCTGCTTCCTAATGACGTATGTATCAGTAAAACCTGGAATCAGCAACGGCATCACTGGATTCCTGTTTGGAGAAGACAGAAAAGACTTTCTGTCTCTCAAAGAGAGGCTATGAAGGAAGCCGGAAGTAAAGCTGCGTCAATAATAAGTTTTACATGCTGATGACCAGAATAGAACTAGGGAAAAAAGTTAAAGTCAAACTGATACAAAATGTTCAGTGTTGGGTCTTCATTTTGGTAAAAAAATAGTAAAAAATTTCAGAAAGACCCATAATGTTATGTTTGGTATCAAATGAAATAGTCTATTTTACTTGTACATGTTCAAATTCTGTTTTCCACTTTCTATATCAGCTTTTAGGCAAAATATAGTGTTTTGAGGCAAAATGTCAGGAAATTTACTTCTTTAATACTGATAGCAGTATTTCTTAAATAATTCATTTAGAAAATGTGAATGATCATATTGCGCAAATTCAAAGTCTTTACTTTTACATTCTTTTCAGTCAAAGCCACTTACAAAAGTTAATCTGAATTTATAAGGTGCTTCTCTTTACTCCAAAAGGAAAGGTTTGTTTCTCAGAAGATTTGCTCTTTGTTGAGAAAGAGCTCAAATTCAGGAACGCTTGCCCACTGTGCAAGTTATCCAGCCTTTGCCAAGAAAGAACCCCTTATTGCAGCATCTAACAATGTATCTCTTATTCTTACTCGAAATGGTGAGCATTTAGTAGGACATCTGAAATTTTCACCATGAACCCCTTGTATTTGAAGGTGATAGAGGTAACAAGGGGGCATGAGAATGTAGAACACTGACGATACGTATAAAGCCCTTAAGATTGCATTGCCAGCCAAGTGATGCTCAGCTCTGCATGGAGCAGCCATGGAGAAAGCCAGGTGCGCATGTACAGAGTATGAAGGAAAGCTCTTGTGAAAGTGAAGTGAGCTACGTCAATGCATCCAAAGGCTGTAAATGGATAAACTGAATCAATAGCTTTGGAAGTAAGTGTTCTCAGAACACTTCCTGGCGTGTACCTTGGAAGGCAGAGCATGTCTATTATTCTGCCACAAATCATAGAATCATAGAACAGTTAAGGTTGGAAAGGACCTCAAGACCATCTAGTTCCAACCCCCACTACAAGGATTGCAGTAAAAAAGGGTTTTAGCTAAAATCTTGGAAGCTTAGCTAAAATGCCAGAACCTGAGAAGATCCACCAGAACAACAGAGATCCTAGCACTGGTCCTCTACTGACATTTTTAACCCTCTGGATCTTTGAGATAAAGCAGTTTTCTGAAGTCATGAGAGTGGCTGACTTTTTATTTCAAAAAGCAAAACTTAAAATAATCCCTTTTACTTTAGGTTGGATGAAATTCAAGTGTGTTTCAAAACAAAACCTTTGAAAACTCTGATACAGGTTTAGGTGCTTTTAGGGCATTTTTGAGGGTGGAAGTTTGGGAAAAAAATGAAATAAATATCTACAAAGTTAATTTAAAAATTTCAGTTTGCGTGAAAAATATTTCCTATGGAAAAATAAAGAATTACCCAGTCCTGCAAATAGCTCTGTTTAACAGATAAGACAACTGAAATACATAATGTAATAAAGGTGCTACACCAAAATACTTTTGAGCTCCACTAGAGAGCCCAATAACAGGACTTTGATTGATATGTCAGTCCTCCTGTGAAGTCTACATTGCCCACCAGAAGATATCAGATTTCTTCAGTCTGTAGGATATTAGCTTACTTTTATTTCAATCTGCTATTGCTGAGGATATACACATATCTGCATAATAATAAATATTGAGGTTCTGTGCATACGCACTTGGTTACGGGTAACATATTGGTATATTCCATGTTTTTGATTCCTGTCCCTTTCACCCTGTGCTGATATGAATTAGCCTGCATTACAAAGACAAATTGCTGGCAAGGTTTTGTATCCTTTTCAAAATCTTTTTAAAATGCACTAGAAACATATTTCAGTTCCTGGGGGAGGGGAAACAAAAAAAAACAAATCTCCAAACAAGTTCTTAAAGGAGAAAAAGGGACCTTAGAAACAGATGACGAACTTCTGAGTCAATCAGAGAGGGGTTGGTAGGCAACTGGGCAAGGGAGCTTACATGGGAGTAAGTTTAACTCCATGTTGTAGTTCCTTTGTCTGTTTCTCATTGTCCCAGTTCCATCCTGCACTGTGTATCAATCGCATTTGCACAAAAGGAAAGCAAAATACAACATAGTCTTGCCCTCTGTATAGACGTTTCATAACAGGAGCGTCAAATTTAGTCATTTCACCGATTACTTGACTTGATCACCTGCTCCATCTGATTCAGTCTCCAGAGCAATGAATGATGAAAGCACAATTGAAGCTTACTAATAATAATGCTTTTCTTTTTCTCATGGTCAGTATGAATTGACCTATGCACAGCATTGGAAGATACAGAACAACATTTCCCTATGTTAACAGACAAGAAAATTTCAGCAGCAAAACTGTGCTTTGCTGGAGAGCATCTATGAGCATAGTAAGAACCTGAAGAGTACTTCCAGCATTGCTATGACTTTGTCCCTAGTTTGAGTGTCTGAATGACCATTGTAATTCCCATCGGTGATTTCTAACCGGTGAAATCCTGTGTTTGAGGCCACTCTTAATTTGTTTCTTAGGGTGGCAAAGCTAGAACAAGCAATAGAGACTGCTTGTGCAGTCACTTGAACATTAAAAAGGCAAAATTCATGGCACGCCTCAAGGTAGGAGGAGTTGTTTTGTAAGCAGATGCTTATGACGGTCTGTGTGGCTTTCAACAAGTGGACAAGTACTGCTAAATCATGTATTTTCATCTCTGAACTACCTCAGCTAACTTTTTTACATAGGGAGAGCCAAGATTTGAAAATGAAGTAAGAAGAGGCGCATTTAAGTTTTTGAGTCTTTTGTTTTAGTGGTTGCAAAGAATGAAGTGAATAATGGAAATTACCTGCAATATTCTCAGTTTCAATTCTGTTTTTTAGCAAATAAATGGCTTCAGAAACCATATTATCAATGGATTTTAATAATTTTGCATGCAGCATCTGTTGAATTTTCCATCCTGTTTGTCCTTAATTGAGGTCCTTAATATGGGACCTCATATGGAGTCTCTTCTACATTTTGATGAAAACTTAAGCATTTCAACACACTTGAAATTTCTCCCTATCATATTTGGCTGATATTTTGGTTTTTTTTGTTTTCTTTATGATTAAAAGTCTTTGAAAAGAAGACAATCTGAGGAACGGAAGGAGAGAAAGGTATACCATCACAAGACACCCATTTCTTTAAGAGCACAAGAGAAATATGTGGGCATTAGTTCTTTTTATCTCTACACAAAGGCTACTTCTACAGCATAGAAATTTTTACTAGTTGAGGAGGCCCTCAGGCTCTCTTGATGTTGCCAGGGCTGGTCCTGTTTCATTTCACTTGGAGAGCTGCTCTCAAATTCCTTGAAGATGTCTCATAACTCTTTCCAGTTTCTGCACTGGAGGAGACCTTTCCTCTCTCTCACAGAAGAGTTGTGCTCCTCTGTAGTTATTCTAGAATGGAGCAGTGCCTTACTCTCCCTGACCCAGCATGTTTTGTGCACTTTCCTTCACTGTTTTCTGCTAATGCATTGCTTTAGCAACAGAAAAATATGCTGCCTAAGAAAAACTGAGATTTTTCGGCTGCTTAGAAAATAGTGGTCTGAAACTCACAGATGTTAAGATATTTTGGGGCAAATGTGCAAACAGACCTGAACATTATCCTTAACCTTTGCTTTGCTTACAAGTCTCACTGCCAACACTGTAAGTCCTGTCTACATTGCAGGGAGAACAGATGACCAGCAATCTTGGGGCCATCCAGACTCACTCCTGGCAGAAAGCCTAGCCTGTCAATGAATTTCTCTGACAACCACCACACACTATGTATGTTTAATCACCTTCATGTTTCAGGAGCAGTTTAATGTTTGTTGAAAGGTCATAGGTTGGAAAATTGCCCTCTCCACTTGCTGTTTCGAAAAACTAAATCAGGTGAGAAGATCTAGCAGAATCAGATCATACCAAATTAAACTAACACAATCTATCCATCTTCCTTTGGGTTCTTCCAGCCTCCTAGTAAGCAGTAACCAATACACATCTAGGCAAATAAGGTACTTCTATTAAGTCAGGAATGCATGAGAATATAAAATTGGCATTTTAGTAATTTATTCTCATTTTGGGAAAGAGAAGGGAGAATCTTCCACTTCGAAATGATTCACCAGCTTCAGTTAGTGAGAAGAAAAACAACCCCTTTTTCTTAGAACACATATCTTTTTGAGATGCCTGCAGATATGGCAGGGGACTCAATCAGAAAGATCTCTGTAGATCTGATTCAGAGCAATACAGAGGCAGTGGCAAATACACGAGCAGAGCATCAGAACAAGCACACTATTTTCACCTTTTTCTTACTTGTTAACCTTTAGCTTTGCATCTTCCATCCTGCACAGCAACCTCAACATCATCAGTGAGATTGGAACCAGTTCTACAGGTCTGTGTGCCCTCTCTCCCACATGTACAAGAGGGAGTTAAATACCATGTTCATGATGGTCAGATTTGTATTTATTTATATATTTTTTAATTCTGAGAGAGAAGGAAGGAAGGCAGATAAAGTTTGGTCTGAAAATCTGATTCTAAAATTTCAGCCTTGAATTCACACTTTGTACTCAGTGAGCATTTGTTCTATTTTTGCAGACTCAATAGTCAGTTTATGCCTGAACAAAAATAAGGAAAACATATTGTGGCTCAAGCAAAATACAATAGAAATGTAAATATAAATATATACTATTTATATAATTGCATGTGATATTTACGTATGATATTTATATATATTTATATTTTATATACTATATTTAAGTTGATGATAAAATTAAGTGCAAATGAAAAATTCTATTTTCAGTTCTAGGGACCTTCTTCAAAATATCACAACTTCAGCTCAGTTTTCAAAAGCAAAAGTTCCTTTTATTCACTTGAAGTTTGAAATGTTTCGTTTAATAATAGAAACCAACATCATCATCTTTGGATTCATAGATATCTCCCTCATATGTTTCTTGGGTTTGGAGACTGAAAGTGGCTGTTGAATTAAATTCTGTCCATAAATGACATAATTCAAATCTAAATTATAATTTCCTATTTTCGTGGATAGCAGTTGCTGTGTCTTACTCTTTTCTAACAACATCTGCCTCTTGTAGTTCTATGCATTTTTTTTTCCCTGTATACCCTGAAAGCAACAAATGCTTTTTTGACTTAAGGTTGATGATTGCTTATATGTAGGACCCAAAATCTAAATTTTCTTATATTTAAAACATTTTAATATTGCCCTTAATTTAACATCCCCAGAGTGATCTCAGCAATTATCCTGCATTGGCAAAGTGAAGCTCTCCATGGTGCATATTTGTTTTTTCCCTTTTCTCACTCTCAGTCTTTAACTCCTCTGAACTATGCACTAGATTTCCCAGTAACTGGAAGGCAGTACAGAGATGCACAATAATCTTGCCAGGAGAGCTACAGCTACAAAGGTATATGCAGTTTCTTAGCTCTATAAAAACTGTGAGTAGATCTTTTTTTCCAAGCTCGTATATATTTATTTTATGCTTTATTGCTCTGGTGGCAAATTTTAATTTATTTTTATTTCCAATGTTTTATTATGCTTGCACTCAACTGAGTTAGAGACCAGAATGGGTGATTGTTATACAGTAGTTTACTTTTAAAAGAAATAGGGCTTCTCAAGCAGCTAATACAGGAAGATGTATCACCAGCTTGAATAATTGTGACAACCATAGACGGTATCAGTGCCTGTTTGTTTGCACAATACCCTACTGCATTAAGAAAGCCATCCCAGCTGTCTTGGGCTCTGGAGTCACCCATTTCATCACTTGACACTGCAGCAGATGTTATGGATTGATAACAGACTTCACTTCATTCACTCCACATCTAAGATTACCTCTAGAAAAAAAAAAAAATCAAATACATTATAACACTCCCAGCCATTTGTAAAAAAAAAAAAAAAAAAAAGATCTGCAATTTATTCTCTGTTACAGCATTAAATGACTCCTTTTGGGCTTTTAAAATATATATTTATTTCATTTTCATTTCTTTACTTAACACATTCACAGTGGTCAGTATACACCTTGCCACCTCCTGAAAGAGGGAGAAAGATAGAGAGAGACTTACTGATTTAATTATAGTAAGACTCGGGTTTTAGGATTATGAGTTTCATACCCATTATATCAGATGCCTTATGTTTTTAGTGATATTATATAAATGCAGTATTTTCATTTCGTTGATGGCAGTAACACCAGCCAAACCAAGCATTGCAGTTTCTGATTTAGCAGATGAATAATGATATTTGGATGTGCTATGCTTTTCTGATGATAATGCTTGGCATTGTATTTTAGTTGAGATATAGTAGGTGAATGCAATTAAATAGTATAGTGGCATAGAGATAAGTGACCAGAAAATGTGTATTTGTGGCAGGGCAGGGGATGCGCACTCACCTTCTAAGAGTGCAGCTACAGGAATAACTCCATACACAGATGGAATAAAATATATGGTGCTACCCTGACATTGGCTGCAACATAAATCATAAAGTTGATGATAAGCATGAGACTCCCTTCTATGTCTTCAAAGGAGCTTGAGCAGTTGGTGTCTTTTGTTGGACTGTGCCATACATGCACCTAATACTATGTCCTCTTCAATTTCAAGAGGCGCAGACAAAAGCACTGAGGTTCAGTTTCACTTCACTGACTCCAGGCAATTACATGAATCACCTGAAGTCATCTTGCATTCCTTGTGCAGCTGCCCAACCGTCCTGGGCAGGCTGGATCACAGCCTTGGTGAAGATCATACCTCTGACTCTCAGCACCTGTATGGGCTCCTTGGGCAAGCAGGGTCTAGTTTGGCTCAAGCAGTAAATTGGCTGGAGATACATGAGAAAGATGCAAGGGAAAGAATGGGATTTCAGTGAATTCCAAGGGAATGTGGTGGATTTGATCTTGACCGACCATCAGATGTCCACTGAGTGGCTATATCACTGCTGCCTGATAGCATGAAAAATGTTTTAATGTCATTTATTCAGCCCCACAGTGGAAAACAGTTATTGCCCACTTTATTTTTCAAGTCTCAAAGAAATTTGCTTTATAGCCTGTAGTTTACAGGGTTTGAAAATATTTAGGTTAATTTTTTTCTTTTCCTGAAGAGGAAATGGTACATTACTCGATCTAGCGAGGAGCCAGTACTATATCTTAATACGAATAAGATCAAGCAGATTTTGTCAGATACAAATGAGGTTCAATTTACCATATTTTTATTCACCTAGTTCTTACTCTCTTGAAAATCCTCAGAGCATGACTCTGCAGTGATGGAAATTTAAGCAGAACCACTTTTGATTAGCTGGGTTTGGGTTTTTTTTTCACACATTTAAATAACTGCAAGAGCCGAAACAATAGGTTATCACTCTGACACCTTCTAACTTCTCTCTGATAGTATTAAAATAGCTGTTGCTAGATATGACAGAAATTGGTGCTGGGTCCTCAAGAAAGGGGTGACTCCTGCATACTGGCACTGAACATCTGTGATTCTGTTTCACACAACTGCAGGAATGCATGTTCTCATCTGACAAAAGACTTGGCAGAGAAAAGCAGGTAGATTTCTCTCCCATTTCATATATAATGGAACATTAATATGAAGTCTCAATGAAGCTTCTCAACTGAGGAAAATACAGAGAATTTTCATTATATGAAGTCAAAGCCTCCAATTCATTTTGCCTACAGTAGAAAGATATGCAACAGTAACTTACTGTAGACAACATTTCATAAGTTAATATCTGGATCATTATTCTTCTGTATGTTTCCTGGAAAGAATGTTAGATGTGTGGTTTTTTGTTTTTTTTCTATGAAAAACATATTCAATTAGCTTATGAAATTTTTAGCTGTTATTGATTGCATTAT
>JASSUY010007648.1:0-30648 GCA_032466535.1 Forpus xanthops
TGCAAGAAGAATCAAGACTTGAGCAAGGTGGAAGTTGGTATAACTAAATTTTAAGGTGGGCTATAGAGGAAAAAAGTGTCCTAGATCACTGTCCTTCAATATGCAATTGTAAAAATACAGACAAAAAAACAAAGCGATCCTGTGGTATCCTCAGCAGATACAGTATGGAAAAAAGAGGTATTAAGGAAGTATTTAATGTCTTTTTGCTGTTCACATGACTAAATTTGCTAAATAAAACCAATATAATTGTCTCTGTGGTTCTTTGATTAAAATATTTTTCCCAAATATTACAGTAATGGTGGTCATCAGCACTTTGTTCTAACTACAAACCTTTGTTTCCTCTCACTTACACCCTTTTACGTATCTGTAATATACGTTGCTGCTGTTAAATCTTCTGCAAGTCTATGTGTTGAAATCGTAGAATCTTAGAATCACAGAATGGTTTGGATTAGAAGGGACCTTAAAGCTCATCCAGTTCCAATCCCCTGCCATGAGCAAGGACACCTTTCACTTGACCAAGTTTCTCAAAGCCTGTCCAACCCGGCCTTGAACACTGCCAGGGATGGGGCAGCCACAACTTCTCTGAGCAACATTTTCCAGTGTCTCACCACCCTCATAAAGAATTTCTTCCTTATGTCTAATCTAAATCTATGCTTTCTCTGTTTTAAGCCATTGCCTCTTGTGCTGTCACTACATGCTCTTGTAAAAAATCCCTCTCCAGCATTCTTGCAGGCCCCCTTTAGGTATTGTTAGGCGACTCTAAGTTTTTCCTGGAGCCTTCTCTTCTCCAGGCTGAACAAGCCCAACTATTTTGGCCTGTGTGATTCATAGAAGAGGTGCCCTCTGAGCATCTTTGTGGCTCTCCTCTGTGATAAGCTTTCCTTGTCTAAATCTACAGGGAATGTATCAGAATATTTTCACTAGGTTCCAGCAACTGAGCCAGTTCTGAGCTTTGTATTCACATACATAAGCCCTATGCCAGGTTCCGATGCCTGGATTTACCTAAGGAAATTTGGTACATTTAGTTTGAGCAAAGATTTAGAACCCTGGTTAATATCTGATTTATGCAGTCTGTGGAGAAAGAGAGCTTTCAAATAGCTATTTGGTCCACCTAAGACCTTGAATCATCTTTTCCCTAATTGCAAAAGGCATGTAGGGTGGTTAATCATCAATTTCAAATCACTCACTTAATTGCTTAAGGTGAAGGGAGCTGAGCCTAGGAAGTGTCACCCAGTATAACACTTATGTTTGTAAGTCCTGCCTGCTGAAAGTACGACTAGATTGTGACAGACTGTGTATAACTGGAATCTCTTTGTTTCTGCCTTTGCACTGTGATGATATGAAGACAGGCAGAAATAGCATTGGGGTTATGTTCAGTTTCAAAGTCACTTGGTTAGTTTTTCAATAATTAATAATTAGTAATACTAATTTTGAAATAGGTAATATTATTGACAATGGGAAACCAAGATACAAGTACTATTGCATTCTTGTTGTATGACCAGGCACATCCTTCCACTGGCAGCCAGTGCCATAAAATTGCCCCAGGATAATTCAAAGAGCTATTATGCATTATAAGCAAATTATCTATGTTTCTGTATCCATGTCCTCTTTGATGACAAAGGAAAATACAGAGCTGTGGGTAGCTTTTAGCCTTTATCAGGCTAATGTCAACAGTGGAGTTAATACAAATAATTCACTTTATTTCACATCTATGCACATTTACACTGTGTCTATTTGCTATTGCTTTGAGCAATCAGCTGTGGAAAACCTGCCTATACTCTAGAAAGCTTTTTAGAAACACCTTCATTTCTTGGTCTGCTTCCTAATGTGGCAGCTGAATTCTAGTATGGGATTTGTGTAGTTAACAAATGAAACTGCAGAATTATAGAGATTAGAAGGCAAGGTGTGGTCATGCACATTAGATCTCATTTACACTACACTTCCCTGCTCTATTTTAGCAATGCAAAACAAAAAAGGTGGCTGCAAGAGCTGCCCGTACTCACAGCCAGGTCTTAAAGCAGCTTTTAAAGCATTCAGATCAATAATGTACATATGATGATGGGGTGAAGGGAAATGAAATATCTGAACCAGTCTGTTCTCCTGAATAGGAGACCAGACCCCTTTCAGCATGGAGTGGGAATCCAAGGGGTTTCCAGCCTGTACTTGCACCTAACACTTTTCTGTTACAATTTATGAGTTTCTTACATATGACTGTTATTACTGGTCATTCTGAAGTGCACTTAAGTAGGTGTAACTTTGATTCAGATAGGACAACTAAAGTTTGCTTCAACTAGCAATGAAGCCATAATTGTGCTGAGTATATTTCATGTACAGTACTAATCTTGTATACTTTCTGACTTACTCTTTTCCAGGCCAGAGCCCTTAAAAAGTCCCTCTCCAATGGTTGTGCTTTGTTTCCGTTCTTTGCTGCCATTCTTCGTGTCTCTTTCATTTCAAATTTGAAGTAAATGGAAGGATAGATGATTCTATACCATCAGCAACCAGCAACCCAGGCTGCTGGGGAGAAGTCTCTGTGTCCCAAGGAAGAAACAGTTCAAACCCTCAGGTGGCAGCATACACTGAAAAATCTTGAGCTGCCCTTGCTTTACTAGAAAGTGTGGTGAGGAAGAGCAGGTAAAAGGGATCACCACTGGCTGGTGGGAGGGCTGGAGAAGGTTGGTGTTCCTCAGTGCCTGCTGACCCAAGAGAGGATGCTCTCCATGCCTTTGTGTCCTTTGTCTGAAATACAGGAGAGAAGCAGGCTCAGTGAGCCTTATGTCCATGGCAGAGGCACTTAGCACTAGTTTCATCTTTATTTGGTATACTCAACAATGTTTGAAATGTGTCTGTATGGTACTCAGTAGTTAATTTTCATTCCCTATTTTAAATGGAGTTACAACACTGAACTGTTTCTGGTACATGCCTCTGCAACCATTCTTATTCTCCTTCTTTTTGGTTTCTAAAAATGTTAATATTCTGCATTTCCAGCTGCAGGAAAAGATGGCTATCCTATAGCTAGGTGTATGTGGATGGATTCTTGTAGTCATCTGAGACACCACTGACTTCGTTCAATTTCTATTCAATAGTTGATGTTCAGTCATGCATGCTTCATTTCAGGGCTGCAGTCTAAATTAGTCTAAAGTTAGTTCAGTGTATTCTGAGCAAACTGAATGGAAATTCAGAACACAGGTAGCTGTGTATATGTTTGAGGGTGAAATCTGGTTCATAGATTTTTCAGTGATTTTTTTGAGTCCAGCTAAAAATCAGCTATGTATGTTATAAACATCATTGTAACTAAGGAAGCAAAGGGAATGGAGCATGTTGCCTCATTTTTTAAAACTTGTGAGATCAAAGCTTATTCTTAAGGATTATATGTCTGAAATACATCATATTCTTCTCTTTGCCTGTGTACTTTCCCCTGATGAAAAATTGTTCGTTGTATTTAAAAGCATTTTGTGGTTGGAAAATAGTTTTATTTCTGCACTGGGACATTTTCCCCCATTGGAGATGGGGGAAAGGGGCATACTACCATGAACTGCAGAACTAGTTAATTAGTTAAAGTTTAAAAAGAGGAAGAAGGATTAATTGAATGATAAGCACGGAGCATAGTTTGTAGCCTGTGATCAGACAGCATGAGGACACACACACAAAAGGTGTGGAACAGAATAAAATCCCAGCTATTCAGCAATTCCAGTACAGCAAGATACACAACACATAGAATAAAAAACATTCATAATAAAAGTATAGGCATATTTGGGGCTTAACATGCAAAAATAATTTGCAAAGTAATTTTATGGCATTTCATTTTCCATTGTTAGTGAGAAAGAGTGAGCTTTGTTTTCTTAGAACTGACTACTTGTTTACCCAGGGTGATCAACCTGATTTCAAATGAGTTAACTATAATCTGCCTCACTAAAGCTCCTTAATTTTGTCATAAAACCTGACAACTTCTACCTTTCTAATCCTATGAAAATATCATATATTTTCATATAAATTCCACAAATATTTTTCAGTTAATCCACAACCAACACTTAAAGAATTGTACAGACTTATTTATGGCATGTATAGATCAAAAATTAGATTGACCAGTAAAGCCCTCACACTGCTAGTTGCTGTAGGACACTTGGGCTGGGTTATAGGACCCTCCCTGTTCAGGAATGAGACCTGTAGTGGACCTGTAGTATTAAAAGAGCAGCAGTAAATTACAGCAAGAGGAAAAAGAGTGCAGTTGGCTTGTGTGACTGCATCACAGCTCACCCATCAGGGCCTCATTCAGAGCTACACTTGGTTTTGCAGACCTGATTCCTTCCTACCCACTAAAATCTACTTTCAGCCAAAACTGCAAATAAATGTAATGTCTTAAAATAGCAGTACAATGTACACAAATGCTTGTAAGCTGTATGTGCACAGTCACAGTGCTATTTCTCAGGC
This sequence comes from Forpus xanthops, assembly GCA_032466535.1. Classification (NCBI taxonomy): domain Eukaryota; kingdom Metazoa; phylum Chordata; class Aves; order Psittaciformes; family Psittacidae; genus Forpus; species Forpus xanthops. The sequence continues at coordinate 4,432 of JASSUY010007648.1, forward strand.
TGCTGCTCTGCTAAGTGTTAGTACTACTAATAATTTACGTGGTGCCACTGAGCTGTGTGACACTTCACAAACATGTGAAAAGACTGGTTCAACCATAAAGTAGGAACAACTTCCTCGGTTTCACAAACTGAGGTAATGGGCCTCCAGGGGAGGTCAGTCCATCTGGAACATAGGTGCAGATCTGCTTGCAGGCATGACACCCGTTAGTAGAGTACTGAGTTCACCTGGAACGAGACAAAAGGCATTACAAGAATTTTCCTAGAATAAAATGACTTTTCTGTATGTCTTTCTGAACTGGGCACAGAGAAATGCTGCTTACAGCTCTTTCACCTGAGCAAGCAAATGCAGTTGTTATGAAAACAAAACCAGTGCTGAGGTGCTCTTTTATATTGCTTTCACAGATGCATAAGATTTTAAGATTAATAGTGTGAAAAAGAAGTTGAGCTTGATAAGAATAATTGCATGAATCTGGGACAGGATGGGCCTTGGTCAGAGCTGCTAGGAAGAAAATGATTTGTAGAAAAACAAAACCTGCCTCTTGCTATCCCAAAAAAATAGCGGATGTCTCCCAGCAAAACAAAATAAATAACCAATTGTAAGGACTTATTAACATGGATAAAACAAGATCTATTCAATATGTATTGGCAAAGCCCCCAAGAATGCATGCACACAGACGCACACGCTGCATTTAAGACCAGTGTTCTGCATTTGATATAACCACAGAACTAGTTAGACAACAGCTTTTTTCACATAGAAAATGCTTGAGAATCATTCAGCTACAAATGAAAGGACGGAAATGAAAACATTAAGGAGAAACTTGTAAAATATTAAACAAGTCAATTTGGTTTCAGTTGACCCTTTCATTTTAATAAAGTATATTTCAAAATGAAAAGATGTTTCAAATATCAAAAATAATCATTCTGTTCTAAAAATGTTCACATTTTTCATTCTGACATTGTTTTCATCTCCCTTGGAGGGCATGACATTCAGTGCAAATCAAGGCAAAACCAACCATTAAATTGGAATTCTCAGTTCTGTAACAGAAGACTATTTTTCTGGACACTTTCCAGTTAATGCTTTACAGCTGTTGCAGCGAGACAAGTGTTAATTTAGATGGTAAAAAAGAGCTGCCCTGGGACAGCAGTGCTCAGAGGTGAACAGGGTGTCAAAAGCAGTTGGGTGTAGGGCACTGCACCCCCTGCCCTTCCAGCTCCTCCTGCCTAGGGCATCCTCCAGCCCCTATGTCCAGACGTTGCCCAAACACTAGGCTCACCCCAGCCATCACTGGGCCCCACTCAGCTCCTAACACAGCTACTCCCCCACTTACCAACCAGGGTGGTCTCTTTTCCCTCTCCCACCTCTTGCTGTGAGTACTTACTGGAAATGTGTTTGCTTGGAGTGGAGGGTTAATCCTTTTCCACACAGAGCTCCCCTCCCTTTTTCCAAGAAGCTTGATCCTGAAATCCTATTTTATTACAGATAAATAAAACACTGCTAAAATTAAGCTCAGAAAGAGAAGTAGCAGGGTTTTTTGGCTATACTCTTTCCCCTGTGTGGTCATTAACTGCTCCAGATAGCTGTTGCTGGTCATTAGGTTCCCTTGTTAAACCAGTGGTTCTCAGAGACAGTCTATGTCCCTATCTCCATGATGAGGTGCCTTTGTAGTGATTTCACCTTGCTTCTGTTTTGAATGCCATCCCCACATCTGCTAAAATTTTTTCAGACACAGTGAATTCTGGTTTCAAGGTATGCTACCCATTGCCTCTGGCTGCCTCTAGGTAAAAATCAAGGCAACAGTGTTTGCCAATAATGCAAAGTTTTTCTGGATATTTAAAAAGAAGCTTCTGCTTTAAAGAACTGCAGATACACTTCCTTAGCCTGACTTTTATTTTTTTGACCAGAAAGCAAAATGGCAGTTGAAATGCAGTGTAGAGGAAGTGGTGTTCAAAGTGAAACCAAGTTCTGTCTTCAGAATCAGAGCTGACTGAGATTACCGCCCAGGACTGAGATTGTTTTATTATAATACACAGCTCACTAAAATATGAATTTAGTGCTTCACAGATGATCAAAAAGCAATTAAAATTCTAGAAATTAACTTGGGCTGCTCAGCCTGCTTGGAGACCTCATAGCAGCCTTCCAAAATCTGAAGGAGATCTTATAAGGATGTCAGAGAGAGACTCTTCATCAGGGACTGTAGTGATAGGACAACGGAGAATGAGTTTACACTTTGGCAGGGTAAATTCAGGTTAGATATAAGGAAGAAGTTCTCTACTGTGAGGGTGGTAAGGCATTGGAATTGGTTGCCGGAGGAAGTGGTAAATGCTCCACCTCTGGTGGTGGTTGGACAGAGCCTTGGGTGGCATGGTTTTGTGGGAGGTGTCCCTGCCCATGGCAGGGGGGTTGGAACTAGGTGATCTTAAGGTCCTTTCCAACCCTAACTATTCTATGATTCTATGAAAATGAAGTCATCTCAGTATGTCACTGTAACAAACTGTGATTCAGCTGCACCTTCCATGCAGTGCAAGTCTGGTATACTCCCCATTTTTCCTCATGTGAAAAATGATACCTAGACCCTATAGAATGGATCAGGTGGCAACATGGATTGAAAAGAAAAAAGTATACAAAGGTATATATCAGGAATGACTAAATACATTAGGGACTTCTTAACCTGTAAAAAAGGGGGCTGTGATAAATGTGCCCAAAATCAAGAGTTGATGTAGACACCAGGACCAGATTCACTATTTTGTCTCTTCCCTTCCAGAACTTGGGGGCATCAAATGGGGTGATGTCAGGTTTGAATGAAGGCTAAGCACACCTGCTATATGATGGTTTCAATGTTACAAGTCTGCATGGGTTGAAACTGAAACCAGACAAATTTACAGAAGAAACACCTCAATGAGTGTTAGATGCAAAGGAAATCCTGGAAATGCAGATTCACGGGGTGTGTGTTCCTGATCTTGCTTCCCCTATCCCTGTGCTCCTCCTCAGCAATCCGTTGTAACCTAGAGGCGACCAGACTAACTGGTGTAATTCCAGTCTGATTCACTCTTGCTGGTTTTCCATCCTTTTTGGATTATGTCTTCAAATATGGTTTATTGTACAATTCTGCTGCATAATAACAAAGCAAAGTCTCCTCCAGACCAAGCCAAGGGTTTCAGTTGCTGGCAATTTTTCTCTGCAGAAGCAGCTTAGTGCAGAGCACAGCAGCCACCCCCAAAACACTGCCTGCTCTGGCCCCTCCGTGCCATCTACTCAGCTGTTCAAAGAGCTGCAAAGAGCCTTTGAAAGGTTTAGATTACTCCAAAAGTTCACTGAAAGTAGTTTAGCTTCTCACAGAGTTTTGACAAGCCATTGTGTTTCCACCACACTCGGTTCCTGCAGCCGTGGGTACAGCATGGAGCAATACAGAGAGCATCACACCTTGCTATCTTGCCTGAAGGAGCCAGTACCAAAATCAGGATGGCCCAGCTGAAGAGAATGTTTTCTGAGCCTGAGATGAGGATTTAGCTCTGTGCCACAGTAATGCTCAGGAAGAATCAGTGCAGTATAAATTATAGCATTTGAAATCTATCAGGATTATCATAGTCCTGATGCACCTAGTCAGGCCAGAGAGCTCTCGGTTCATGCAAGAGGCAGGTGATTTTGATTCTAAAATCCCAGATAAGTGGCAGAGAAGATGACAGTGACCACAGGCTCCCAGTCCAGCTGCACATCTGGGTGTCACTAAGCATGTGACAACAGCAAATTCAGCACTGCCTACATAACCTCAGAGAACTTCAGCTACATGGCTTCAAGCAAGTAGCAAAGCTTCAATTTCCTTAATTCTGAGTGCCAGTTCACCACATCTAGATTTAGACAAGGCAAACCTTAGCTAGGAGCTCCCCCAGTGCATGATTGAAACCTAGCGACTCTCAGAACAAATGTTTCTCAGGCAGCCCAGTCTTCCAAACCCAGGAATCCCTTCCAGATATTTGTCATACATTATGCAAGCCTTTTCCATGATTTTTCCACTTCATGTCATCTGCTTAGTTTCTACTGATTCTGAGTGGGATTTTTTTTTTTCTGGGCCACAAAGCTGTCACTACCTGCTATGGAGGAGGGAGTCCAAAATCAGATTCCTGGCAAATGGCATTCTGGTAGCTGGAGCCTCAGTGGAAACTACATGCTGTGCGCACTGACTAATTTGCTCTAACTACTTTAAACATATTAACTGCTTAGCTTGAGAAATTAATACGATTATAGTTGACTTTCCTTCCATAAGAGAACAAGACATACTGTATTGTTAATAGCAAGGCAGGATAAAAAAACTGTGCACAGTTCTGAGTGGTTTTCTCACATTTTATTCACACTGAATCTGTTGTCTCACTGAAAATCTTCTCTAAAAGATTATAAGATTTAATTTATTGCTAGTTACAGTGCATTCTGTGGACAAATACAAACTATTTTTATAGAAACAAAGACAAATCTTTGCTGTTTTGATGTTGAATTACGGGGGGGGGGGGGCTTCCACTGTGGTCTCAACTTGGAATCATGGAATCATGGAATCATGGAATAGTTAGGGTTGGAAAGGACCTGTAGTTGTGCCTGGGATTGCCCCAACCCAGGCATAGGACCTTGCACTTCAGTTTGTTGAGCTTCATGACCTTGACTGTGCAGGGAGCCTTTTCTGTTTCCTCTAAGAGCTGTTTCATGCCTCACTCATTGCACCACTGCATCACTATTACCAACAGAAAGTGAAAGCTCTGCAAACTTCTCTAGATTGGGATTGGCTTCAGGATGGCTTTCTCTTTCCCTTTTCTGACTGACATTTCACTCTCCTCAGAATAAGGAAAGGCAGAAAATGGACACCTTACCCAGGGCTCTGGATTTCTGCATCTGCCACCAGACCATTCTGGGTTACAGCATTGTGTCCCTGCTGACAGCTGCTATTTAGTGCATCTTCTCAGCTGTGGTGTTCAAGTGTCCCTGCAATTCTGGGAACATGCTGTATGGCTCTGTCTGCCTCATAGTGACTGCCTTCATCCTCTTGCTGCTTGGCTACATGGTGAACCCCAGGATGTGGCACTTGCTGACTGGCATCTGCGTTCCGGAGAAGAGCTGCAGCTGCAGACCCTGGGGAACCTGTGCTGGCTGCTTCTGCATGCTGCTACAGGTGACAGCCAGAGCTGTGGTGGCCCCCCTCACCTGGCTCGCAGTGGCCCTGCTCAGAGCCAACTTCTATGAGTGCATGGCCAGTGGGAGCAGCCTGATAAAGAACCTTGTGTGTAAAGATAAAGGAGCACAGTGCCACGAGACGCTGGTCAAATTCCCTGTGATGAGAAGCTGTCGGAGAAGATATCAAGTGAATTCCTCAGCCTTCAGGCACAATCCCAGGTAAAGCCTTGCCTCTCTGCTCTTCATCCTATGGGGTTCATCCCTGGCATCTCAGTGTATGGTGTACACAGTTGCCCTCTCTCATACTGTATAATTATTAAAGGCACATAATTTGCAAAAATTCATTCACAAAAAAAAAAAAAAAGTACCAGAAAAGTAATAAGTGTGTATTTGTGCTTTTTATTGGGTTTGGATGCTTGCATGGCAATTGTTTGGCACCTCCATTTACAAAACCTCTTTCAAAGCTGGTCAGGCAACCAGTCTAGACACTAGGATTTTGCACAGCAAGTTTTCTTCTCATTTAACTTAGGCAGGATGCCAGTTCTTCTCTTTTTCCACTTCTCTAAATACCTCAAATTTCTGTAAGTGTTCATTAGCTGAGGAGAATCTGAAGTCACAAATAAAGAGGAAGCTGATGTCTCCTTGAAACAGAGAACTGACGAGTGAAACAGATGACTGCTTGACTACAAATTTTAATGCTTGGACATGTTAATAATTTCCTAGAATAGTTAAAACAGATATTTATCCTGTTAAACTATTCTTGTGCTGAAGGCAAACTGCATGATCACCCTTGTGATGTGGAATCATTTGTTTGAAGTGAAATGAAACCCCCAAATTTTGGCAGCACTCCTGTCTAATTTATAGGTTTGGTTGATCAGTATCTAGTAGAAAAATCAGGTTTTGTCATTTTTTCTCATGAAAACATTAAGGCTAGTTCCTGGATTTAAGTTTATAAGAGATTCTAAGTATTTGGATTTTTATAAGTTCCTGTTCAGTACAAAAGCTTATTAGAACAATCAAAATGTTTACATTTAAAAACCCAACAAAACAATAAAAATGTTTATATTGCCATATTTAGCATGCTTCTCCTCCAAAAAAAAAGGTGGAAGAGGGGCAAACTCTATGCAATGGAATTCAGAAAGCAGCAAAATCAAAGAAGACTGTAATTGGTGCTGCAATGAAATCTTAAAGAAACCAGCCAAAAAAAAAACCAGAAAAATATTTGACATCACTTTGATTAGTGACCATAGAATATTATGTTAATATTATTAATATCTGATCTACTTGCAATAAAATTAAGAATAAACAAGAGCACATTTCATCTTTCTTTAGCATTTAATGTTTTTTACTTAAAAAGAAAAAAAAGCCTGAGGTGAAAGGGGATGTCTGGAGCTTCCAGCTAAGTACCAGTGGGTACTGGAGGGACCAGCATCTTCTAGGACACCTGCTTTAGGCTAGGCCTCTGAGACTTACCTAGAGGTTTTGAAATCATACATGAAACAAGGATGAATTCCCATATTTGGTAGTCAAACCCATGTCCTGCATACAAGCACACAGGACACAAGGCTATTTTTTACAGGCTCAGATATAAGAGAGAGCAGTTACTTTCCAAGAGCAGATAAAACACAGTCAGCAGGTGTAGTTCACAGCACCAGAGGTGAACAGAGTGATTCTGCACCCTCTAAACTGTAAATCTGACTACAACTGCAGAAACTGGTGGTCAGTATCTTGCCTTTAAAGTTAATAAAGCTGGATGCAAATGAGGAAAGAACTTCACCTTTTCTTTCTTTGGTATTCATCTTCAATCCAACAACCAGCTCAGGGGTGCACAATCTTTTGAAAGGCTAGCTGAACTGTGTGCATGTGATCCCCTCTTTCCTCAGCCAGCAGGCTGTTAACAGGCACTCCAGGATGGTTTTGTTGACAATTTTCATGTCTGCTTCAATGTTAAGTTCTATACTCCTACATATGATTGCGCAAAATCACCATTAACGCACCTGTTTTCCCAGCTGATAGGATGGTTCCTGATTATCACCATCATGACAGTGGCGCTGATTGTGAAGTGCATCAGCTGCTGCTGCTCCCCAGTCAGCTATCTTCAGCTCAAGTTCTGGAAAACATACTCAAAAAAGGAATGCGAGCTCTTCGAGGCCAAGGCTAAAGAGCGTGCAAGCAAGCTGTCAGAAAGAAATGTGAACTGCTTTTTTGAAGCTGCTGACCCAGCACCGTTTCAGACTCCCAGCAATGAAGACTGGTGGAAGATTTCATTCTTGTATGCTTTCAATTCGCAAGAGCAGCATTACAGCATGCTACCCAAGTATGTTAACACAAACAGAGGCAGCAGCATCAGACTTGGGAAAGGAGATCAGAATCCCACTGTTTTAGGATTTGTGGATGAAACAACTGCAAGTCAATCAGAGTTTTAATGAAACAACTCCTTTGCAATACTGGCAATCTTTAACCCTACTGATATGAGTCTTACTCTGTGCTCTTATTGAAATCTACGCAAATTGTATGTAAAAGCTAATTGTTGTAACCCTCAGCAGACTTGTTTAAAAACACACTTTATTACTTTTGCTTAAGTACATTCAAATAAGTACATCTGTCATGATGAGAGTTTTCATATGTTGTTCACTAAGAACCAATTGCATGTGAAAAATAATCAGCATCCACAAAGATGTCAGCATCTACTATGTCAAATTATTACCAAATATCTTGGGGGCATTTGGCAGCTGGGCTGACAATACCAAACCTTGGTACTTGGCAGTATCAAAAGACAAAACAGAATGGAAGTTTTGATGAGAAATTTATCTTAGTTATTAGTTCTCTCTTGACAATGTATCTTTCATGGGAGCTCAACACAAGCTCTAGACTAAAATACTTACTTTCAGTCAATTGGTTTCTCAAGGTAAGGACTGTATTTTTTAAAACCTGGGAAGCAGTCAGCATTTTGGAACTACTTGTGCATGTTAAAGGAATCCATCAAAATGATTTCAGATACTTATACTTTCTACAGACGAGCAAAAGAATTCCAGCCCGTTCAGTTTTTTTCAGAAAAGCTGTTTGTTTAGAGAGCTTTCTAGAGATGAGCCCAGGCTCTTCTCAGAAATCTCTTTCTATACAGTAAACTCTAACTTGGAAGCTATTCAGACAGAGAGAAATACCATGAAGTAGTTACAGACATTTTCCAAAGAAGGAGGAAAGTAAGGAAGAGCCTATTTTTACTAGCTGAATGTAACTTGCTTGGAAGTTTGTTTCTTATTATAAACTGAAAATATAACACATAAAGGGAAAACAAGATCTAATTTTCTATGTAAAAAACAATTTTAAAAAGCATTAATTTTGTCACAGAGTCAGTGAGTTGCTCAGTGCTCTTTTCCTTCTAAGAAACCTGATGATAATAACAAGTATCCAGCTAATTTGTGCCTCTCGGAAGCATAGTTCAGATAAAAATGCTCTATTTTACCTCTCCTAATGAATAGTTCAGCTGTTCATTGACATCTAAGGAAAGGTAAAACTACTGCGGAATGTCATAAATGGGAAAGAAACAATGTCCTGGTCCCACTGCAGTCAGTGACAAAATGTTCCTTGTTGCAGCAGGGCCGAGGTTTTACCTTAGAAATGTAGTAAAGTACTTCAGGATAAACCTAAAAGCCTCCAGCAACAAGCCATGCTTTATTCATCTCCTGATGAGAAACTGCAGAGAAAACACCTTCAGAATTCATGTTAATCCTCTCAGCTGCCTCTGGTTGGGATTTGCCACTTCCCAATCATAGTAGCAACTGCCAGGGTCTTGTTAACAAATCTGCCTCAGCTTTCCAGGAAAGACATAGAGCCAGCCTTTCTAACTGAAATCAGTAAGGAAAGTCTTCAAAAGGGATTCCATATATATCTTCAAATTGGATGGCAATGTTGGCAGTCTGTTTTTCACAGACAAAGTGACTTTTTGGAGAAGGAATAAAACTTGTATAAGGGTAGAAGCAGGTATTTAGATATTAGTTTTGTACGCAGTCATGTTTGCATTTTTTTCTCACCTTCATGTAACACTCATATCTTCTGTATGTAATTACATTTGTAATGAAAGAAACTGTAGAGATAAGCTTAGCACATTTGTGAGTGCTCTGTTAGATACCTTCAAAAGAAGAACCTACACTAAAATGAAACACAGAGGAACATTTCTGTGAATATGCTACCAAGTGAGACAAGCAAAAACTGTGTGTGCATAGGGTAGCTGATGTCAGCAACTAATGGTAAGGTAGTGTGGGTCACTGTTTTGTACATTGTTTATTACCATTTTTCTAACTGACATTTGCTTACTCCATCTTTAGAATACAATGGGTGAGGTGATCCAGTGTAGGAAGAAAATACAAAAAAAGCTAACAGCAAAATTGTGTGTGCATTAAGCATGTCTGCTCAGCACAGAGCTCATACAAGAGGACTGACTGCTGCATGAGCAAGTGTACAAGCAGCGTATGACATGAGCATGAGCTAATATCCAGCCCAGTCTTGCAGTCTTATGGCACATCTTGGCTCGATCTCAGATCTGTGCTACTTTGAAAGGCTCAGGCATTTCTGTTACATGTTCATTTGAACACAAGAAATTTATCTTTCAAAACTTACCATGTCCCAGTAGAAGTAAAGATTTCCTTGGGCTGTTTATTCTGAAATGCTGAAACCTAAAGAAACACGCTTGATGTCCTATATAGAGCATCACCACAAATATTTGACACTGAAGAAAGAGGAGGAAGCTTTGGCCACCCGAGACACAGTGTGGAGAGACTTTGAAGGCCCAGGATGATGCTAATGGCCCCTGCTTTAAAAATGTAAATATTCAGCCCAGACTTTGCTGGCTAATGCCTGCAGGCAGAAACTCTTTAATAGGCCCTGAATATACAGGAAACAGCTGAGGTGTCACTGAAATGTGGTGGCTGATGTTTTTTAGCTGGTACAGACCTCAATAGAAAATGTTACCATAGGGGAGTGCAGACACATGCACCTGCATAAAAGTCTAATGTAACAGAGACTTAAGTAAGAGAATTGCATCTTACAAAACAAGGACAGAATAGGTTATTCTTTTCAAGATAATAATAAAAAGAATATTTGATTGGTAGGATGTTGCTGGAGAAAAGAAAAATGGCCATTGCCTTGTAAAGAATCGTTTTGTGGTCAGCCAAAGCCACCACATGTCCACCTCAGCCTGCTGGGCATAACCAGCAGGCAGGGAAATCAGGAAAATTCCTTAAGACCTTCCAGCCCTGACTGAAGGGGAATTTTCCTGGTTGTAATATGCATCATATGCTGTAACTCCTCTTTTGTACCAGGTAATGGCGTGTTGGGCTGAGCCCAAGGCTGGGTAATGAATAGCTTAGGTTTTGCTCTGTACAAAATTGTAGAGTACCGTGCTAGGACTTGGGGTTTTGTCCAACCCTTACTCGGTTTGTCTTGCATTACACAGGACAACATTAAACCTCTCCTATAACTCAGGTCTCTGCAAGGCTGTTATTTCTCTGCTTCCCAGTCATGTTGTGGTAACAAGTTCACTATGAAAGGGAAGATGTAAGAACAGACACAACAATCAGCAAACCACTTGTGAGGCAATCTCTGAAGTTTTATTTAAGTTTCCTTAGGTGAGCGAGTACAGATCCACAGTGACAACACATTAAATATGCCATGCTTGGTTGTAAGACCAGCACTCTTGAAAAGCAGGCTGACATGAAAAAGACCATAGCTTGAAGCAACACAAGCACTGCTGCAGCTGTCAGAGCGCTGCAGCCTGATGCACATGCATGCATGGGGCTGAACAGCCATGCTGGCAAAAGTGCACTTGGGGTCTGAAAGAGCCGTAATGGACCAAACGGGCTCCTGCATCAGTGAAGCCACATCCCTCTCTGGTTTCAAAGCAGGACATCCGGTATGGAGGACAATGAATAGCAAACCATTACTCATCAAAACAGGCCCCTGGCAGCGAGACACTGCATTCAGGAGTTCCAGAAGATTAATCCATTATTCCTAACCACAAACAGCCAGGGAAATAAAGCACCACCTAGCAACCATGCTTTGAAACATTACCAACAGAAAGGGAAAAGGTGGTCATGTTTAGCTGAAAACTGTTGGTATCCAAATGAATATTTCGCATCCAGTGCACACTAAATACTCTGATAAAACTTCCATTCAGCTCAAGAGTATGGTTACATGAGAAGGAAGGGCAGGCCATTTTGATCTTTTATACTGGTATCTGTGTCATGATGGTGGGAGCATTTCTGTCAGTTAAGGGACATGTGAGCAATCCAGCTTTTGACTTAGCTTCACTCGAGTAGTGAGCAAGAGGCTTTGTGAGGCCTTGCAGGCCGATAAGAGGGTAATCAGGAAAGGCTCAAGGACAAGTATGTGCTGCCAAGAAGAGGAAGTTGGCTGGCAAGGACTTCAAACAGGATGTCACCGAACAACGGCTGCTGATCAAGGCCAACCGCAAGTTGCAACACAAGAAAGCTTCTGTTAGCCCAGCGCTATGACCATTTTATGGACACTTGAAGTTATAGCCAATCATTAACCTGTTGCTAGTCCCTGCTTGTATGAAGTTGATTAATCAAGTGTTATCAATTGTTCTAGCACTCTGAAATTTCTCTATAAAAAGCACACTTGTACACAATAAATTGTTCAGCGCTTGATCATATTGATCGTTGTTGCGTTGTTCCATATCCCCCACACATGACAATTAACATTGCACTGCCCCTGCTCCTCTTTGCTGCCCAGCTCTCTTCACCTTTCAAATAAACGGCTGGTGCACCTGGCTCAGTGAAGCCATTTTTACCCTGCATGTCTTCTTCAGAAACAAAAAGGTGCAAAATATCCCTCAGTACGGGTGTCTCCCAGTATTTCTTTCACTTATTTCTTTTGTGCTTTCTGTCTTCAGCCTTCCTTAAAAATGTAATTCCTATTTCTGTCACAGCATCACCCTTCAGTCTGTCCTGGAGGAAGGTAACTTCTGCTGCTAAGTGAACCTAGAAAGAATCAAGTCTGATCAGCTCAGCAAAGAAATACCCAGTTTCCCCCGTCTTCCAGAATAACAAGATTTTTCTCTCTCTCTTATCACAAGGGGACCGCCTTTTCAGGATTCATAAGAAGTAGATTTCTAGATTGTTTTAAAATAACTTTTCCAACAAAGTTAGTAAAAACAAGTTTATGTACACTGAAATTTGTGTAATATATTACCCTTCATTCCAGTGCTTTGCTTTCTTCTAAGAACCTGTATTGTATGATGAACTTAATGACTTTGTCATCACAAAATTTCCTGGTCATGTACTAATAATACTCTTGTTAATTAATCTTATATCAGACACTATAGTTCTTGGAATGATGTACATATATAACATTTGTACAGATTTTGCTGCCTTGAAACATAAGGTGTTTGACAAATTAGATGTTGACAGAAACACAAAGCAGCCCAGGAACTAAATGTAGACATTTAAAGTGAGAGAGAGGTTAAGCACTAATAAATTTCCTTCATTTACCTGAGCAAGTGGCTTTGCTTTCCTGTGCCTCTGCATATTAACAAAGAATGGAAAAAACAGATGGGCACTTCCTTACCATTTCCAAGGCACCTCGAATCACCCCACAGAGGAGGTTACAGTAGCAAAGTGATGCTCGTTCTGCTGGCAGCTCCTCCACAAAATCTACTAGTGGGTTTTTGTCCAGGATTAAGGAGAATTTGTTTCCTGCGGTATTACTGCAGCTCACACTAGGAGTGACTCCAAGGTACATCTTGAAAGCGACCTGCAAAAGGATGAAACTCTGCTTCTTGAATCTGTTGTGTGCAAGCCATAGGTGAAATTTTAGATGCAGCATCCTGTAGACAAGCTCTACCCCAGGAAAATGGAGGAAGGGCCGGACAGGCTGAAAATCAGAGTTGTCCCTTCTATGATCAGCTTGAGCCAGAGATGCAAATCTGGAGCTATGGGAAGTACAGTAGAAGGCTGCCTATTCCATCTCTGATGTTCTTACATTTATAACCCCACACAAAGTGGTTTTACTGTTATAACTTGTCTTTCAGTCATGTCGCACTCCTCTGGGGCCATTAGCACCTATATTAGGTTGTTCACTGCATTGCCAGCAACTTTGATAATCACAGCTCAAAGAACTCCTGCAACTGGTATGTGTTTTTACTGTAATCTCCATCTGCAGTCATGAAGAAAAACAACAACATACCATGAATAAGACTGCCAAGATTGCAAACTTACTTGAGTATACAGAGCACTGCTTGCTTTCCTTCTATTACTGACAAATGTTACCGTAAATGTACAACATCTGCTCTGGTAGCAGAGGGGTCTCCTGTGAGTGCATTTCTTCAGACAGTGACATCACCGCATTATCTAGACAGTGTGTATGTGGGCAGGCTAGCAGGAGGCTGTTCCTCCGGAGAGCTCTCCCCTGCTACATGCTACAGACTGCTCCAACCAAAGATAAAAGCGTCTTGATTTTTACCTCTCCAGTGAGTATCAAACATGGATGCTTTCCAAACAATCCTGAAGTTCTTTATGAACCAGAAAACCGCTATAGGTTACAGTTTTATGGCACTGCTGACTATGGGAGGTGAACGGGTGTTTTCTCTTGTTGCTTTCAGATGTCCCTGCAGCAATGAAAACTTCAGGTATGGTTTGGTATTTCTTTTCTCTCCAGCTTTTGTTTTGCTAGTTATTGGATATTTCTTGAACAGCAAGACCTGGAAACTCTTCACAGGCTGCTGGGTGAATCCCAGAAAAATATTCCCCAGAGGGAATATCTGCCATTTCTTTTACATCTTCGGACAAATCACTTTAAATGCACTGGTAGCCCCTGTGATGTGGCTCTCTGTGGCTTTGCTCAACGGGACCTTTTACGAATGTGCCATGAGTGGCTTGAAGAATCCTGCCTACTTACATGCAGTTTGTCAGAGCAAATCTGCAGAGTGCTTTGAAGAGCTACACAAGATCGCCTGTGACAAAAGCTCCATGCCCTTTTCAGAGAGTGATGAACTGAAGCGAACTCTTCAAGCACAGTCCCAGGTAAGAAAAATAAATAAAGAGCGTTATGCAGCTTGCACTGTCACTGTGATTTATCTATGGAAGATCCTGATGTCAGATGCCAAGATAAAACCACTGGTTTCACATTAAAAAAAAGTTTTGGCATGATGCAGCCTTGCAAAATACAATCAACACATATTTTAGTTCAGTTTGAACTCTGTCACACTTCCTGGGGGTCCCTACTGATGGCAGGATCAATAAAACCAAATAACTTAAAGTTTTCTTCCTGAATGAAGATTGCTATAAAGAGAAAAAACTGCTGGATTGTTTAGGACGCTGAATTAACAGATGTCAGACCATTAAAGGAGTCTGTCTTACTAAAAAATCCATACCACATTCTCTTATTTTATATCATCCTGATCACAACAATGAAATTTTAGGTCACTAACAGTAGAAAAATACAGGAAAATAAGACATGTGACAGATTTATGGCTGCTTACATAATATGTTTTCATTTTTACTCATGATGCCAGATGAGAGAAAGTTTTTGTTTTGCTTGGAGGAAGGAAGAAACACTAAAGTAAAATATGCAGAACATACAAAGCTGAGATTGTATTATATTTCACTACATTTGGATCATACAGTTCCGATCATTGCCTTCTAATGCAAATAAATTCAGAGACAAAAAAACTAAGGGAAAAAAAAAGGCTACAAGAAATGATGGAAAGATGATTGTCAGCAGGAAGGAAAAAGTAGAGCTAGCAATTTTTTGTCAGACAATTGTATCCACCTGGAACTATTTCCTTCCTGAGAGCTGGTTTTGCTTTCAAGTTCTCATGCAAATAGGATTGGAATGCAGCCAAAGCCTACACTGCAGACAAAACAATTTATTTGAGAGGTTTAGAAGGAAATAGCAAATAGTTGTTTCGACTTTAAGCTGTGTGTATAGGAAATAGTTAAAGACCAGTGACTCAGTTTATAGCAAGAGAATATATGAGTTCATTCTCCAAGCTGCATGAAAATTAAAAGTTGCTAAAAAGGACAGTTTCTCAAATACCCATAGAAAACATCAGCCAGTACAAAGGGACTGGAAAAATAAAAGAAAGTGAAGCTATTCTTCCATACCAGTCCCTAAGAACAATTGTCAAGGTTCTCTGTTTCCCAGGGGAAAATTGCTGTATTCCCTCAGCTAAATACATATTTTTACTGGCAGTTATTTTTTTCACATCAGTGCAAGAGTTCACATGGGAAAGGTTGCAGCTCTGCATGTGATCACTACTAAAGTATGGGAAATCAGTTCCAGTCCGTAATGGTCTCCAAAACCTACAAGATTTGTTCCACTCTGGAGTTACACACTGGAATTTGTTTTACTGTTTGAAAACTAGGGTAGTCAGATGTTACACATTGCAGTGCAGTAGGTGGGTAAAACTATTGGCTAGGCTGGTGCTGCTAGGAGTGAAAACATTGCATTCAAACCCTGTTCTTCTTAGAAAAGAATGTTCCACTGTATCAATTTCAGGGATATTTTCCCGCCCCCAGCCCCTGCTCTAATCCTGGAATTAGTTCTTTCCTTTAAAATGTTCTTAGCAGAATTTTGTCAAACTGAAGTTGCTACCAAAAGAAAAACAAAGTTATCTGAAAATACAGCAACTATTCCTAATTCTTCTTTCTCATACCCTCTCCCCCCCATCATTCTCACAGGACTGGGCAAGAAGGTAATTGTAAACCAGTTGTGGCATAAAAATTATTTTCCAGTACAAAGGGCTGATTCATCAAAGTCAAAAAAGGTTCACAAGAATAGCACAGATTTCAGTGAATCTCCTGGTACAAGAAACAGGGAACATTTTTTAAATTTCAGCCCATCTTTTACATTGCTGTTTGCTAATGATTTTTGGTTGGTTGGGGGGTATTTTTATTAATTGTAAACATTTTAATTTAACAATAAAAAGAAGTCTGAAAATAACACATCTAAAAATAGTCACAGTTTAAGGGATTGATTGACCTGGGACAAAAATTACTTACCCTTTTTGGTATTGCAATTCATCACCATTAAGAATTGTGTCAATCCTAATTTTTGCTGAGTAATTTTATTTAAGACAGAAAACCATTTACCATCTAGTGACTGTGATATTTTATTTTCTTTATGAACTTCTCCATTTGTGTGACAGAATTCAGTGAGCAATTCTGATACCTTACATACCAGGTGGTTATGGTCTTGCAGTAAACTTTCACCGATATCCTCTCTAAATTACTCACACTACTTTGCTCCATTTTCTGTATAGCTCTATTCAGTCATAACATTATTTGATTGATCATTTAGACTTCCCTTAGATTTTTCTTCCTACTGTCTTAAAGTTGAGGTCTGATTGGAGATCATCTGTCCCTGAACCTGCCACTGCCAGTGTTAATGGCACCCCATTAACACTAATGCCAAGTACTGAATGTAAATTGGGATGAGACACCCACAGTAGGGTCCGAAGAGGAGCAGCAAGCCCTCTGTACAAAGTGTGATCACTCTGTCAGACACTCTTGATTTAAGGAGCATTTTCACTTGATCCTTTTTAACCTGAATCTCATTTTGTTTGTCTTCCCAGATTTTAGGCTGGTGTGTGATAGTTACCACAGCTCTTCTCTCCCTGCTAGCCACTTGCTGTGTCAGCTGCCAGTCAAAAGTCAGTCACCTCCAGCTGATGTTCTGGAAGGAGTATGAGGGGAAGGAGAAGGAGCAACTGGAGCAGATTTTCCAGCTGTATGCCACCAAGCTAAGTGAGAGAAACCTGAAGTGCTTTTTTGAGAACAAGGAACCAGAAGTGATTCCCCTGCCATCTTTTCAGGCATGGGAAGATGCTTCCCAGCTCTACTCTTTCAGCAGTAGCAAACAGCATTACAGCACAATACACAGGCTAGTTGAAGAAGGCCAGAAAGGAATCAATGAGGAAGGAGAGACAGCGCTAGACTTTGTAGACAGAAGGGAAATACCATAGAACAAATATGTTTTCAGTTTTTTTTATATCTTGCTAATATAGCATACTTCTAGGTGGTTTCATCTCTGCATTTGTTTTTTTTTGCAATGGCCTCTTTGCTCTTCATCATGTTCTCTCCCACTTAACAAACTCGCTCAAAAGGATGGAATGAAATTATTTTCCAACATCAATGAAAATTCCTCCATGCAGTCCTCCATAGCACTGAGGGCTCACACTCTACTGATGTTGCTGGCTACACATCAACAGCTGACAGCAAAAAGAGATGGAAAACAACTTCTGCAAGAGGATTTTAACAATGTCCTATGTGAAAGGCACTACAGTATGCTTGTCCTATAAAATCAAGAAACTACTATGAAGTGACACCAGTTAAGAAGTCTGAATAGAATAATGAAAAATGTGTGTGGCTTTCTGATAGCCCAGAGAAACTAAAGATCTTGCTTCTGAGTCATTTGCAGGCCATTTGCAGGCACAGCATTTTCTTGAGGCACCACTGGTCACTCAGGGCATCTCAGTGTCTTTGAACTCCTGTTACACCTAGTCGTCCACGGATGGTCACAGTGATCAGCCCCACTCTTCTAGTCCCTGAGACATCTCCCTGGGACATGGGGCAGAGACCTCCACTGACAGGGAGTGCCAGATAATTTTTTAGACAAATATTACAGCAGAAGTGTATGTATGGTGCCAAGGACTTGAAATTACCAAATGGTTCGGCATTTTTGGGTGTTTATTAAAAAATAACATCTCATTTTGGAACAGGATCATTTGCTACTAGTGCTTTGTTACCATAATGAAAATACATCACTGATACTTTGCACCAAAGAGTACTTGGTATTATCTTCTCCCAGTGAAAATTTCTGTTTGTATGGGTATAAAGCTTCTGGAGGCACTGGGTGCCTGAAGAACTCTGTAATACTGTTTGTACTGGACCTGCAGACAGTGTACATCAGAGGGCCTGGAAGGAAATTCCACATTTTAAGACAAGAAAATATTTTTGCAGCAGGCTAATTTTCATTTCACTGAATATCTTAGTAAACATAATGTCTGGAGTAAAACGGACCAGCAGCAATGTAGGTTGTGACGAGTGTACAATCAGTGCTTCTAACAAATGTGTTTCACCCCCAAGACCTATGCTTTACCTCACCCATTTGGAATTTACCATTTAGCTCTCACACAGGGTGTCCAGGGTGGCTGGGCAGGCTTTTATGCAGCATTTAACTATCAGTCTCCTTGAGTTTGCAAAGAATCATATTTTTGCTCTGTTGGAATCAGTCCTTATCAATAAAAAAAGGGTACTCTGCCCAGCTGTTCTCATACTTTCTGGTCTTCTTCAGCAGATATTTAAAAACAAATCCAAGAGCTAATTCCACAGTGTGCTTAAAATTCTGTATGTTTTGAAGAACTTGTGGTCTTTGAGCAAATGTTTTAAAGCTTTTTATTCCAGCTGACCTACTTTGCAGCAGATTTGGAACATGTTATGTGCCTAAAGATACCTGTTCTGAAAGCACAGGCACAACATTGCCAACATGAAAGTCACAACAGCAAGCATGTCTGACATCATCTATGGCTCATACACTTTTTTCTCTCCAGGCTCCTCTCCTGGTATAGCAAGTATGTATTTCCAAGGTACACATTCCTCCCCATTTGTCTTCTCTTTATGAGAGATGTCCCAACATCTACTGCCCAGCTTCATATCACCTCCTTACATGAAAGGGGAGAGAAAACACCACTGAATAGTGTCCCCACTGCCCAGGCCAAAGTTCCCTTGCCAAAGCTGTCTTTCCACCTCTTTCCTCACTGGTATCACAGAAAAATCAAAGCAAGAAGAGAGGCAAAGGAGAAGACACTAATTAAGTTAAAGAGCTAATAAAGGAATATTGGAAACAAGTGGGTTGATGTAAGGTATACTGTGGTATAGCTGGGACAGAGATGCAAAAGCATAGGCAAAGGGAAAGGTGAGAGGACAGAGGGATCGATCCTATTTGGGCATCCTCTTTTTCTTCAGGACAAAGCTCAAAGCTCTGCATCCGAGTAGCCAGGATGACCTGTAACAGGAGTATTTCCTTATCTGGCCTCCTTCTTTACTGTGGAGGGGCAAAATCCAGGTGCATTCTCATCTCCTCACCTCTACTCTGCTTCATGTTCACAGGTAGCTCATGTTGAAAGTGACCACACATCCAAGAGCAGCTGCTAACACAGTATTGCAATGTGTGTCTGGTAGGAGCCTAAGCCTCTCACTTACCCTTGTTCCCAGGGCTGTGTTATTCTGAGTTGTCTTATCAAAATGCCTGTGACTTAATGCAATTAACATGTGGATGCTTCTATAAAAAGAGACAAAAATAAAAGCCAATTTGATGCTATGTTTCCAACTGGAGTCTGGTTTTGGCAAATTCAACCTTGTCCTTCAAGCAGCTATCAAAAAAGTTATTTTGTATCAACACTGCCCCTGAATTAAAGCTCAGCAACTACTATGGCAGCTTGGAAAGAGGTAAAGATTATTGTCAACAGTATCCAAAACAAACTGGGAGGAAAAAAAAGCAAACCACAGAATCATCATTTTCTCTTGGAGAATTTAGGTTTTGCATTAACCCTGATGTCCACCAAAATATGAGCGCACAAATATACAGGGAACTTCTGTTCATTTCTCTTTTCTTTGTCCCATGGTTTACTATTTCTTCTCCTCTGTGAAAACTCAATTTTCTCATTTAAATTCTCTTAAATCTTCTTCCACTGCACATCTGCGGCTCCATAAAACTTCCAAGTCTTTGTTATAAGAGCAGAAAGTAGTTAACCATGCTAAGCCTTCATACGCTTTCAATTTAGTTTCAGCTGTACTTTGCACTTTGGTATGATGAATCTGGCCAAATTCTATCATTAAAATTTCCTGTGTAAAAGAGAATTCACATGGAAACTGTACAAAACCAATAGCCGGTTTACAATGGAGCACCAAATTAAGGCAAAATTGCAAAGCTATAATGAAAATTGCAAAAAAGTCTCAGCAGAAAAAATATATATAAGTAATGCAAATGAACAGATATGGACATTTTTTAAAAACCAGGCTATGACTGGACAGAAATGTCTTTAAAACAACCATACACAACTCCCCAGAGGGTAAACCAAAGGTTTTTTAGAATCTTCCTTTGTGACTCCAAACAACACGGAAGAAAAACGAATGTGCAGTTTTGAAAGTTGCATCCGTAAGTCTGTCTCATTTCTATCTTTAAAAAATGAAAGTAAAAAGAATATTTATGTACACAGGCTCACCATCAAAATTACACCCACATAAAGCAAAATCTCTCTTTTGAAAATGTTACTTGCAACTTTATGGGATTGCATATTGCTTAACATCAAACAAGAAATCTATGCAGTCAGAATTAACAATGTACCACTGCCCTTTTTCAAAGTCTCAAACAGTATCCAATCTCTTTCAAGCAGCAAGAACAAAATTCGTTAACGTTTTGATGGTGCTGCAATACGGTCTAGAATTAGTGAAATAGGAAGCCACTAACTCATCAGTCCCTTTATATATTATTGAGGACTTTTCACTACAAAACAGTGTACGCGTAAGTAATGTTGCAAAGTTAGTGATAATACAGACTACTAAAAAATTTAAACTATCATTTTAGATTACATAATAACAAGATTAATGAAGGACTAGAATTAATCTGTTTAGAAAAGGAAAGACAGCCAAATAACATTTTTGCTAGCTTACTTTTCATTCTTAGTACTTTTCCACAGTCAGTGTTTGGGAAGAGCAAAATGCTTTAAAGGTCTTTCCATCTGTTGCTGATTCCTTGTACTCACAAATCTTTCTTTACTCTGTACAGTGCAGAACTTTATTTTTCAGTTTATTGTCTATAACTTAGCACAACAACCTGTTGTATGCATTTCCCTCTCGCTGTTGAGATCTGAAAAGCAACATTTACCAGCTTTGTAAATTCTACCAGCTTCTGTCAGACTTTCAAACTAGCAATATGTCAATATATAGAGACCTTGTGTGCCAGGGTATCCCATGAGAAGATGAATCACATCTCTTGGCCCAATAGCTCTGGGATTGAGGGTGACATGGTTGGATTACCCCAGCCCTGTTGGTCCCCCAGGGCTTCTCCATAAGCAGCTGCAGAGACATACGTTTGCTGTGTTTAGGGGGTACTGATCTTCCACCTCTTCAGCCACTGCTTTTCAGCAAGGGATATATCCTTACAGCACTGTATAAACACAGCTATGGAACTGTGAGCCAACACTAATTAATTGTGGACCAGAGAGTACGGCCCAGCTTCTCCCATCTGTAGCATGCACAGACACCTCCTGGGGCATGATGACATTATTGTCTAGGATTAGATAAAAAAACAGAAGTTGAGGTGTTTCTACATCTCTTTCAATCAGATAAATGATGTTAAGGTCTTATGAAAAAAAATTGATTTTGTAGGATTATAGAGAAAAATTATCATCTCATTTCAAAAGTAATCCTCAGTTATACTCAGATACAAATTCTGAATCCAGTCCTGGACATCATTTATTCAACTGAGCTTTGTTCTTGTCCTGGTTTCATCTGGGATGGAGTTAATTTTTTTTCTAGCAGTGCTATGTTCTGGCTTTAGTCTAGGAACAGTGCTGATAACACACTGATGTTTTAGTTGTTGCTAAGCAGCACTTACCCTGATCAAGGACTTTCAGTCTCATGCTCTGCCAGACAGGAGGGGCACAAGAAGCTGGGAGGGAGCAGAGACAGGACTTCTGACCTGAAATAGCCAAAGGGATATTCCATACCACAGAATGTCATGCTCAGTACATAAATTGTGGGGATTTAGCTGGAAAGGATCAATCGCTGCTCAGGAACAAGCTGGGCATCAGTCAGTGGCTGGTGAGCAGCAGTATTGTGTATCACTTGTTTTTTTTCAGGGGGCAGTGTTTATTTCTTCCTCCCTCTCTCTCCCCCCCTTATTATTATCATCATCATCACTAACATTATCATAATTATTATGTTACTTTTGTTCCAATTATTAAACTATTCTCATCTCAATGTATGGGGATTTCTTTTTTCTTGTTCTCCTCCCCAACCTGCTGGGGAACTTCGTGGTACCCGCTTAGCAGCTGGGGTTAAACCGCAATAGTTTGTCATACCATTCCTCAGTTGCTTTCCATTTTCTCACCCCAGTTTGACAGTAAGCAGAAAGCCTACTTTTATATGGCCTGGTATATATTTTTTATTCAATCCCAATTGCAACTACACAAAGTCACAGCACCAACACAAGAAGTTAGTGAGCACCATGGAAAATCAGTGCAGAGGAACTCACTTTGGCTCATTATCAAAACTTTTTGGCCCTTCTCCATTCCAGCAAAAGGCAACAATAAATCCCAGGCTTTGCAGTCTGAACCACTAGTTGAAGTTTTAAGCCCTTAGTTACTGCCTTAGGTGCATCTTTCTTCTTGTATTTATTTCTTAATATGGCAAGCTGGCTTTGTACTCATTCTTTTTTCGTTTGCTTCATCTCTTTCCATTTCCACAGGGAACACTGACAGCCTGATCTTACAGACTTCTCCTTTTCTTTCCATAGGACTGTAGGATAACTGCTATGTTTACAGGACATGTGGCTCTAACTATTTTAACTGATTAACTGCTTTAATCACTTTAACTTTGAACTAGTTTTGCTCTACACACTCACCCATAAACAAATTTCTACCTCAGAAGAGTTAGTGCAGCTAAGTATTTAAGCATTTTCTCCTGGCTGAGAGCACTACTGTTGAAGAGTTAAAGAGATCATGTACATTGCCCTGCAATTCTGAACCAGTAATGTTAACAGCGTATTTGCAGTTACTTGCTGGTCATTTGACATATAATTTGTTGGTATATGCCTCAGACAAATATGCTTGAAGACTATATAAAAATGTTTTGTCAAAGAAAAGTGGAAATGCTTTCCATAACACATTTTGTCTTATAAAGGATATACCATTACAGAACTACTCTTTTAGTTTGCTAAAAATTGTCTTTTCAAGAGACCGTGTGTGCTTTAATTTTTGTTGCAATCTTTCCAAGTAATTTTATTTATCTCAGTTAGTGTCTTTTGAAGTACAACCTGCAGAGAAATGGAATATTTTTCCTTACTTTGATGGTTAATTTCTAGTTGTATTTTGTTGTTGAACAACTTGTATTTAAGAATGATGGTTCAACTGAACTAATGCATTTGTAAGTAAGGGAACCATGAGTCATAAGATCCAGAAAAACAGATATCTGAAATATATGTGAAAATCCAGAGGAAAAAAGTACAAATACCACCTAAAGAACATAAAAGTGAAAAAAAATGTGATTTTGCAGCCTGGCATCATTTTTTAATGAAGTACATTTTAATACAGTGATTGAAATGCTGCTTGACGGGTGGTTTTTATTCAGATGCTCTCACTATTTCAAACAGATCCTCTATCCTGGCTCAGCTTCTCCAGAGGAAGAGCTTTGTTATACATCATCCTGACCTAAGACTCCAAAATACACTTTACTTCAGGAAGAAATATAGTTTCCACATTTTTATGAGCTAATGAAATCTGGCTGGTTTTTAGTAATTAAAGTCACCTTTTTCTGCTTTAAACTTGCAGATAGTGGTATATGTGTGTGCTGTGCATATGTGCACTTTGCAGCCCTACCAGCAACAACAAACGCAAAGAGGTCCTTTCTCTAGCTCTGTGACAGCCATCAGTTTCTCAATGACAAGCATTTTTGGAATCATAATGTACCTTCTGTCCCTCCATTTCATTCTGATGTAACATAGGTATTTCTGACATGATTAACGTGAATGAGACCACACACCACCTGATAACAACCACAAATACTTTGATCTAAGATATTCCTCTATAACCAGCATATATTGTGGCTTTACTTCACTGTATAGAAAGCCTGCTGCTTCCCAGTTCTGCAGTCAGTGGTTAAACATAATGCTAACATTTGGCTGATGCTGCCGATAATTCTCAAGCAATGAAAGCCAGGCACATTTTTGTCTCCTAAAATAAGCCAATGGAAATTAAGGTCAGTTCAATTAACTGATGTGTGGATCTCTCTCCTTTTGTGTCCCTGCCCATGGTAGAAGAGTTGGAAGTAGATGATCTTCGAGGTGCTTTCCACCCCTACTCTTTCTATGATTCTATGAAACAATTCTTTTTTATAAAGTGTGGTTAATTTTTGCCATCAGAAAGGCTGGGTATATCTTCACTGGCAACACTTCATAGATGAAAATCATAAAGGATAAAGGACATCATTGACCAGGACCTAAGCAGGCATTAGTCTAAGCCAACTCAGTATCTATGAACTACCACATCTTTACAGTGACTCAGCAGTCCAAAGGGCCTGGACTTACTATGTATTTCAAGTTGAGCTTCCTCAAGAAATCTGACTTGCCTATGGGGCAAAACCACATCTTTAGAAAGCCCTGTATTGCCACTAAATTTCCTCCTTGACCTTTCTTGTCTGACAGTAGTGTGAACCATTACTCAATAAGAGGGTAATTTCCATCAAAGAAGGTGAAAGCACCCACTCTGATTTTATCTTTTTTATGTTTGTGGGTACTCAGGAAAATATTCCTCTCACTTCCCTTTCTTACAGTTCTCTGCTACCACTAAGTCTTCCTTTTGCAGAAACTCCTGCCACTTACTCTTAGTATTATCATTTTAAGGTTAAAAAACATCTAAGATAATTATGGAGATGCTGAGGAGATTCAGATGGCAGGAATAAGAATATCAGAATTTAACATCTGTATGAGATGGTTAAGGCTTTTGCTCCTAGAAATTAAAAAAGAAGTGATGGAACACATGATTTGAGTCTGTTAAAACTGCATCATTTTTTGTTGCTTGTTGCATTGGGTAGAACAAATCAGCTTAAGTTGCAGCAAACCAGAAGAAACTTTTTAATACTTCTAATGGCAAAGCATCTCATGGGCTAATAATAATAGACGAATTTAAATTTCAGCTTAGCCACTGACTCTTAAGGTCAGTTTAGGCCTGGGGTTGGCAGCCTCCCACAAGTGGTATCCCATTTTGTGTTCTCTGACCTCAACTCAGATATAGAAGGCAATAATCATGTGAACCAATTCTGTGATTCTAACAACTCTTTGTGGTAAACTTACCACCATGGGTTTATCAAGACCATAAAAAAATTCTTATCTCATTAAAAATAACATTTTTTTTGTTTTCTGTTGATTTCCCCTCCCACACCCAGCCTGGTGTAGCACAATGCTCCACAGGTAGAAACTGATGTCTCCTCTCAAGGCCAACCTCTGTGAGCTACTAATTGATGCAAAGTCGTAGATAAGGATAAGGCTGCATTTCACTCAATGGAAGCTTGGGTGTGACTGTGGAGTGGAGTGGGGATTTTGATTAAACAATCATAAAATAGCAGAAAATGTAAGTGTTCTGGAGCAAACTGACAGAGGAGGAGGGAAAAGCTAAGACCATTGAACTGACGAATCTCAAGAGAATGTAAATGTTACTTACCTGAGCAATCATATCTGCAGTTTCAGAGTAACTGCGGCACTTTTTCACAGCTGAACGAGCTAAAAAATCATCAATCAGCCTTACACCAATGCCGTATCCCCTAAGGAGAAAACAAAGAAAGTGAACATTCAAAATGGGCAACTTCTTTCCACCTACTATATCACTAATCCATTTCTTGTTCTTTTTCAGCAAAACAGCTGCATGTTCTCAAATGTACGGCATTGAGGGCAACAGATTTTGCTGGCCTAGATTCTTCTTTCTGCCATATTTTGCAGCATAGTTGGATTGCTGTTCATGCAGTCATTTAAGGAATCATACTCCTTTAAGCATAATACTCCTGGCGAGGATGACATGAAAGTTGTTTATATACAGATTTTCTATACATACATTTATATTTACATATGTGAATAAATATTAGATGTTAGCTATATGAATATAATATAGAAATAATATAGAAATAATACTCCTGATTAATACTGCTTTGTCCCTGTCCAGGGTTCAGCAGCAACAGTCATTTTTCTCTTCCGCAGTAGCTGGTGCAGCACTGTGGTTTTGATTTTCGGCTTGGGAATAGTGCTGATAACACCAGTGTTTATAGTTATGGC
>JASSUY010007649.1:0-40819 GCA_032466535.1 Forpus xanthops
GCAGCGGCGGCGGCGCTGCCCCCAGTGAAGAAGCCGAAGATGGAGCAGATCCAGGCCGACCACGAGCTCTTTCTTCAGGCCTTCGAGAGTGAGTACCGGGCCGGGGGAGGAAGTGGGGGCCCGAGCCGGCGGGGGCCGCCGCAGAAAGGGCGGGAGGAGGAGGGGAGGGCTGTGGAGAGTAGGGGCTTCCGGGGGTAAACATGGTCGTGGGAGGGAGGGAGCTGGGACCGGGGAGGAGGGCGAAGGGGAGCGGGGCTGGAGGAGGAAGGGGCTCGGCTGGGGAGGCGGGGGCCCGCCGGGGCTCGGGCGGAAGCGCGAGGTTCGGGGGCCGGTGTGGGGCAGGGCGGTGAGAGGCGCCCCGGGCCGGGGCCCGCCGAGCTGAGGGCGGGTTGTGTCTGCGCCCAGCCGATGAACTTGGTTTCTCAGTAACAGCTCCCATCAGGCTTTCAGGGTGGCTGGTTCCTTTCCCTTCTCCAAGAGCCCTTGGAGGCACTGGGCAGTTGAGAACGGGGAGGCTTTTTCCCCTTTGGTGACTGCCATTGAAACCTCTTTCAGGGGCAGGGTGTGATTAAGACTTCACTGTACTTATTTCTTCTTTGTTTGGCAATAAATGTCTCTTAGTTGAAATTTCATATTGAAAATTGACCTTTGCGACCTGTTCATCACCCTGTGGCAGTGCCAGATAGGAGGAGAATCCTCTTGGATGCACCAGAAAGTTGTTTATGGAAATCTGCTTCGAAAGCACAGTGTAGCAATAAACTTAACGTTGTACTGAAAGATTTCTGTGCAATTGCTAGGATTTGAAGGATATTTTTAACGCTGTATTAAATACATGATCCTGTTTTAAGGATTGGTGCTGTCACTGCTTATGCTTACTTGCTGTAGACAGCGATAGTGTTTGAGAAAGCATTGGAGTTTTTGGATGTCTCAGATCCTTACTAATGTGAGGTCCTTTGAATCTTAGCCCTGTTAACGAAGCTCTATGTTCAGTATATACTGTATTGCAAATAGGTCAAGTGGCAAATGAGTTCTGAGAGGTTTGTTCAGTGTCCAAGATGCTGGGGAAAAAATTCCCTTGGCCATGCCTCTGTCTGTCAGACAGAACTGTGCAGGTGGTGATCAGGAGTAAGTTAATGGTGTAAATCTGTCTCTGTCGTGGTGTGTTAACTCTGCAGTGTGAGTTTTGTGGGAAATCTGCAATAAGTACACAGTGGATTAAAAAATTCTAACAAATGTAGTATCGAATCGCATTCTTCCGTCGTGTTTTTGTCCCTTTTCAAGGTCATATGCTAGAAAAAGATAAGGATTCGTTTTAAGCTTTTGCTGAGTAATAAGGACTTGAGAAACATGTCTGTTTGCAGGATGAAACGTGTGTTTCAGAGGTTTTCTCCTTGGGAAAGCTCAATCTGAAGCAGCAGTATGCTGTCTTTAAATTAAATTACATTCTTGTGAGTGTAATTTGATGTTTTCATACCTGTCTGAATTCTAATCCTGTCATGCTTTTTTGGAGACTAAAACCCCCCGAGATACTGCTTTGAAAGTTGTGACTACTTTACATTTTGACTTTCCAGCAAAGTGCACATTGCTTAATTTCTTTTCCATCTTTCATCTTGATGTGAAAACACAGATTTTATTATGATAATTTGCATTAAGCAGAATTTTACTGGTTTTCATGAGGCTTCTGAAAGGAAATACTGAGAATTCTAAGATTTTGTTCTTTAATAATAATACATCTCTTTAATAATAGATTCTTGGGGGTCTTAACATTGATAAGTGTTCATACAGCCGAATAGTATCTTTAAAAAGGGATAAAAGATATAAAATGCTGTCCTCCTTCACTTTTAATCACAGAGTTCCATGAACTAAAATAAGTTTTGCAGCTATTTGAAATGAACGTTCTGCAGTCATCTGAAAATAAAAGTATTCTATTTCTTAAAAAATAGTTGTTTTTCTTTATATGGGAAATAGACGCAGTGTTAACAGCCGGAGCACAGGAATCAAGGTGTTCTTCATTCTCTCTGTTTCTCATAATTGAGTGTGTTTTATCAAATCATTTCCTACCTTCTTGCTGACATTACCTAGTAAAACATGCTTTTATTTCTGTGTAAAAAAGGTGTATTTCAGTTTAGATTGGAATTCTCGTTAGATATAACCTGATCCAGACAAAACCTTTTTTCTGTCCTGATTTAACTGAATTAGTTGAAACTAAACTGAAGCTCCTCTTTTCTGTAGGCACATCTCGATCTTTTGAACTTCGGTTATTTCACCTATTCCAAATGATGCTGCCCTTTTGTGTTTGCACTGCATACAGCTGTACTATTCTCCCTCTGTTTGCTCTTTGAAACAGTGGCTGCTATACCGTAATCAACGTTTTTCCGATCCTTTAAATGTAAAAGGGTTTTGGAAATTAATTTACTCTTGTACAGTGATCTGTAATGTATCATAGTCAACTGACAGTCTCTGTTCTCGTTTTGGTACCTTGTGCAAGTGACCTTGGTACTTTCCAGAAGGATAAAACAATCAGATACCAAATTGTCTGACTATGTAAATTCAGCCTACTATTTTGGTATTGTATCACACGTTTCTTAACTTTGTGAAGAAAATTTACCTATTTGCCATAGATTATAATATGTTGAGCTTTTTTTCTGTGCTTTTATAGTATAAAGCATGTAAGAAACATACTTTGTGGAAAGCAAGAGCAGTCATAGTTGAGTTGTGACTACTGATTTATGGTAGCTTAAACAAGAAGTTGCTTTGTGTTGTACAGTAGGTGGAGTAAACTTTGACTTGTTAATTTGGAGGTATTTGGACATCATGGTCCTTCATTTAAACAGTGACTTATGTGATAATTATTTTAAAGAGCAAAAACATGCTAAAGAAGATATTTTTATATCAATGTAAGGCTCTTTCTGGAGGTAGAAGGTATGTTGGATAACATGTATTTCTTTTTCTTAGAACCAACACAGATATACAGATTTCTACGTACCCGGAATCTAATAGCAGTGAGTAATTGGTCTTTATCACCCCTTTATTTTGGACTTGTAGGAGATTTTAATTAAAGCATAACCTTTTTCTTTGTTTTCCCCCTGCAGCCAATATTTTTGCACAGGACCCTCACTTACATGTCCCACAGAAACTCCCGAACAAATATCAAAAGGTAACCTTGTTTCTGAAAAGTAGTCCTGAAATGTCAGCCAAATAGAAGTCCAAAAAGCAGTGGAAGGCAACTTTCTCCTTTCATGTGGTGTGTCAGACATAACCTTTTCGTATTGAAGAACTTAAAAAATATATGCATCGCTTCACAATTGACCTAAGAACTTCTCGGCAATGTGAAGGGTGTGTGTGACTTTATGCTTGTGACTTCTGTTGATACTGGGAGTATGCAAATGTGGAGAAATATCTACAGAATCCTTAGGAATTGTCCTGTTTGTGTTCTGTTTTCATTGAGAACTTCTTAAAAAACAAACCAACCCATGTAAGGTCTGAGCTTTTGTAATTAGTGGTGCTTGATCATAATCACATGAAACATTTTATTTTGAACTGTAACCTAAGTGTTTATTTAGGAAAAAAACCCAGAACTATTGGTTTTGATATTAAAATACGTAAGCGCTGCAGAGTGTTAGTTTGGATCCTTTTGTAGGATGAACACTTACTTAAAAATAATATTCTGACACTGAAGTTCTTAGTGCTCGGGAACAGTTGCTGTGGGACTGAAATACTTAATCATGAATGCTTAAGGAATAGCAATAAATCTGATTATGCAGACAATTCTAATTTAAACTTTGTATCTAAGTAAGGTAGTCTTGGAATGACGAGAAATATAATTTGCATGTTTTATATTTAAATACAGCTTTTATTTGGCGTTCTTGGATGCTATTTAGTGTTCTTGCCATCAGCTATTAGTGCCAATATAATTTTTCTTCAAACTTAATCCAGAACATAAATTTTCACGTACTTAGGACAGATAATGATAAGATTTATCTTTTTTAAACTTGAACTTGCTGCTTACTTTTTCTTTCAGAAGTTGCCAAAATGAGTGTTTCACTTATTTTTAAATAATAAGTCAGAGCTAAATTTTAAGGAGTAATGTTCAGGTTGGTTTAGGTTTTGTTTTGTTTTTGCTTTAACTAGAATTTTGCAACAGGAAGCTTTCGCATATAGCTTATATTAACTTCTGTTTGATTGAAATGCGTGCGTTCTACCTGAGTCTGTTTCTTTGGATGTGTGCTCGAGTTGCTGGGAAACAAGGAACAGTACTTTTGCATGTACATTGTGTTGTACACTGTTCCAAATTCCAGTTCAGGTTCAGTTGCACAAGTAATTTCTCTTTGAAAAGTACTGATTTTTCTCTAGTTCGCTTAACACTTTGTTTTGGAACTGGCATTCTAGGTAGATAGTGTTCTCATAACAGACATTAATAGCCATTTCACTCACTAGTTCTGACAATATTGAAATCATTCTGGTAATTAGGTCTAGGAAGATTTAAGTAAAACACTTCAGTATGTTTCCTTTGTAAGAACAAACTAATGCATTGGAAATGATTTAGCATAATTGGAGGGATTAAAAAACCCAGAAAATAATTGTGAAGTGCATTGTTCCCTTCTCCCACATTTCCATACTCTAGGTACTGTGGTCCCTCTCTTTCAGCCTAGTTAAAACCACAACAGTTGTAGTTTAAAGTTAGTTTAGGCTACTTAGATGTAGTGGCAAAACAATCTAAACTGAACTTCCTGAGGAGATTAGCAGGGTAGTTACTCACTGATCTGTGCTGGTAAACACTTTCAAATATGTACAAGACCTTAACTGTCGTTCTTTATTCAATAGAAATAGTTAAGGTATGTGATGATGTTATTCTGGTGGAAAATGAGACTTCAAATATCTAGAGTAGAAGGATCTTCTATAGGCTTATACCAGGAAAAAAAAATACCTGGCTTCAGTATAGTGAAAGTATATTACCAGAGTTCTTGTTGCAAAGAAGTATCTTTTGGAACTGCATCATTGTAGCCTGCTTATGTGGCTGTGACTGTACATGTGTATTTATTTGTTCCCCTACAACTTGTGAATTTTGCCATTTTTAAATGTTGATCATTGTTTGGATTGTCATTTCCATAACCAGCATCAGACTTAAAGTATGAAAAACTTACCTCCAAGCTTTATAGAACTTATCACAAGAGTAATTATAACTGCTTATCTTTTATCTCTATCCCTACAGTAGTCTGAGAAAAGCAAGAGACAAATTTTATCATGTGGAAGTAGGGAAGTAAAACTGCATTTTTACCAAGAAATTATCCATTGATGTTGGTCTGTATATGTAATACTGAGAAAGTGTTTCTAAAGGCTATAATGCTTAGAGTATACAGAAACATTGGTAAGGCAGTATGTTAATAGGCGTATGTCAACTTGGGCTAAAGAAGTATTGAAGTTGCTGCTTATCGTTGGAGAGGTGAAAGGCTTTGGTCAAGTGATATTTGATGGAGAGCTGAAATGAGCTTTCAGCCTATAGGTCTGTCTTCAGGTGTTACTGTATTGTTAGGCCAAGTGATGGTCCTGGAAATAAGTTCCTAACTCTTAATAAAAGTTTATTTCCATGCAGTGAATGATTTATTTATTTATTGGTAGGGTAATGGTATGCTGAGATGTGACTTCTAATACTTTGCTAATTATTACTGTGCTTGTCTGGAATAAGAGTGGGTGAAGAAAGGAATGTGCAAGATGCACGTACTTGTAGCACAAGTAAAAGCTGTCTTGAAAACCCTGGGTGTTAGGGGTGGTTATTACAAGAACTTTGTTTTGTCTGATGTATATGGGAACATAAAAATACTAATTTAGTTCAAATGAATTTCTGTAATTCTAAAGTTTTCTTACAAATTAACTTTAAAGCCAACAATTTGGATTTAATGTGGGGTTTTGTTGCTATTTTTATTTTTTCTGAGAGATTTTTGAGGAGGACTATCTTCTTGTGTTGAATAACCTGAGTTTGAAATTAGGAAAGGCGATGTGGTTGTTCTTTCTGGGTCAGTAACGCTCACAAATGTGAAATGCAAGCTGTGGCAGATACTAGTGTATCTTATTAAAGATTGTTAAACTTTCCCCCATTCCTGAAACGTTTGTTTCTTAGCTGGTTTCTGCCTCATATTTTAGTCATAAGTTTGCTGTAGAGCTCTTTCAAGAAATTTTCTAGTCTGAAGAAGGCTACTCGCTCTTCTGCTGAGCAGTGGCTGCTTTTGATGAGCTTGGACAAAATAAATGCAGAGTTTTTTAATTTTTCTTTTTACTTTAGAATCTGAAACTTTCCAGAAATTCCTGTTTTTAACATCTCTTGCTTCAGCTGAGCCTTGCAATGTTCATTTTAATAATCCCACGTTTTAGTGTAGGTGAGTCAGTTCTTGAATCTGTCATCTCTGTGAACCTTAGGCTGAGTAAACCTCTGAATCAGTGATTGTTTACTCAACAAATCATAATGATTTTTGTCCTTGTTATCTGGCTGTAGCCCCGTACTTTTGTTTCTTGTCCAGTGCTACTATTAGCAACCATGTGATTGGTAACTTAGTCATTCAGATGCATTTCATGCTGCATGCGGACAGTGGGTGACATCAGTGTTTCTTCAGTCAGGATATTTCTGTAGATGATGCTTCCCACATCCCCGGAGTGTGTCATCGTTGTTCCCTTCATAAGAAATCCAGTATTTGGCAACAGTTTATGTTCTTCTTCATTTTTCTGAATATAAAATATAAAGGAAGGATGCCCTCACAGCTCTGCCATTGTCACTCTAGTCTAGTGCAAATTTTTTGGCATCTAGGCCCAAGCATTTATTTGCCTTTAAAGAAAAAAGGCTGTTGTGGAAGCCACTTAACAACTTCTGTTAGTGAGTGAACTTTATTTAGCAATGAACAAAAAATTATACTGTATGGTAGAACAAGCTGAGCATATGAGCATGAACAGACTGATGTCAGAATTATGGAGAGAAATAATTTGAAGTGATTATTCTCTATGACGTTGTTTCCTGTGAGTGTGCTCTAGAAGTAGCTTCAGAATTCATTGGCTTTTGCATCATGTCTGTTTATTATAACTTTGTGGGGAAAGGATTTATTTTATAATTAGGTGGTTTGGCCAGATGAGGATTTAAGTGGTTTTCATTATTATCAAGTTTAAAATAGTAATGGCTGAAGAGCTGACATATTAGTTCCTAGTAGGTGTAAGTGTCTCCAAAGCAAGAAGACTTTCTTTAACCAAAGCTGAAATGTGGTTAGACATAGTCATGGTTTTAATTCTTTGTATTCTTCTGATACTGCTTGAGAAGCTGTACTGCAGTTGTGTCCCTACAAGATGGGTGTGCTACTATGTATAAAAAGGGTGCTTTCTGAACAGAAAGCTAAAATTGTATAGATAGACAGTTTTAGATTAGAATCAAGTCAAATAAATGTTCCTGTTATATGATGGGTGTAGTGGCTGGGTGAAACTATTCTTTCTGCTTTTTCTTCGCAGGAAAACTTTCAAAGTAGATGACATGTTATCAAAAGTAGAGAAGATGAAGGGAGAACAAGAATCTCACAGGTACTGTCCTGCGTATGTATTTGTGTGTGTACAAATGAACATGTGCTAAATTAAGAGTCTTTGATAAAGTGATAAGAATAATTATTAGAAGCAAGATACTTACTGTTTGAAATGTTGCTTCTGAAATCTTTAAATGGGTGTTTGTGCATTGGTCACTTAAAAAAGTCAAGAAAAACAAAGTAAGAAAAGCTTTCAGTATTTGTCATGCTGTTTCTTAAAATGCATATAGAAGCTTCAAATAGGTATTTGCCCTGAGCAGCTTTTCCTAGTGCTGAAAATAAAAGGGTATGAAAAGCTTGTTCACTGAGAAGTGATGCAGTATACAAAATGCTTGAGTGCGATAGATGCTAATCATAGCAGGTTTCTTTAAAGTGCATCCTTTCTGTATGAGTTAAAGCCTGAAGTTTGTTGTGACAGTGTATATGATGGAAATGAACCCATCAGTCCTCAGACTTTCAGAATAAGCTAGACTGCTGTTCAGTCAGCGATCCGTTTTGGTCCTGCAGGTTGGCTTTGTGTTCTCTTTTGGTATAAAAACTGTAGATAATTTGCCCAAACCCTTTAATGTACTGAATAGATGGTGAAATGGAAAGCATTCTGGATATTTTAAAGATTAACTTCAGTTGCTGCAATGTGTGAAGACCTGTTGAAATGGGGTTTTTGTGGTGTTTGCTTGGGTTTTAAGCAGCTGTTCTTTTTCCTTAGTGTTTGCAAATAGACTACTTCAGAGGCAGCCATGCTAGATGCAGTTTAGTGTCAAACATAAAATTTGTGTTCTAAAAAGTTGTAAATTTATTTGTCTTAATTATTGTTTGTCACGTATATTGTGGGTACTTGCTAGATGAATACCTTTGTTTTAAGAATAAGAATAATGTTGAAATAAAATACTATTCTATATGTTGTTTTTCTGCCTTTAAAACTATTAAAATTGCACTTTAGTCTAAAATTGGTCGGAAAAATAATCTGGATGAATGATGCAAGTTGCTGTAGATACAGTCTTTTGAATCCTGAAGCTATTGACTCTTTCACTAATCCTGTCCTTGCTCTCAGGAATGTTTGTGTTTAAAAATAGGTGTTGAATCTCAGGTTTTACCATCCTGAGAAGTCAGTGAAGGTGATCAAAGTTGTATCTGGAGTTACAGTGTAACAGATGGTACCTTGTTTAATACTGTGTACTTCAGAAACACTTAAGTGTTTTTGAAACCCATTGTACTTCAGGTGTATGAATACTTGCTTTAAGCTGTGATGTAGTCTGAATTTAACAATTTGAAATGAAATGGGTTTGCAGTCAAGAGAATACTCTAGAGAGTACTTTGCTCAGAGCTGCAGTGCTGAGAAACAAACCAGATGCAGTTAATACTTTGATTGTGTGTGTCATGGATGCTGTGGACTTCATGTGACTGATAATCTTTATTTCTAAGGCAATAACTTCCCCATTGTAAAGTTTCTCCTTTCCAAACTAAAAGTACTTGTTGAAAAAAATTCATTATCAGGTGCATAGTTCAGGGTGAAGTTCTAGAAAGTTTACACCAAAATTCTTCTCTGTTGCTGAAGAATATCTAGGAAATGTGTTTGCCTGCCTGTGAAGGCAAGAGCTCCTGTTGACAATGCCCTGCTACTGTGGTGTTCAAACCTCTGATTTTAATTCTGTATCGTCACAGAGTACACAGTGTCTTTAAGAGAAAACTGGTCTGCAGCTTTGCATCAATTGCAGTTGCTGTATCCAGGCAGTTTCCAAGTTAGGAAAAAGGACCACATCACTGTATTTCTGCCTCTTGTCTAGTTCTGTCCTGAACATCAGTGAATGGAGCAGCTGCTGTGAGAAGGAAATACTTACTTGTTTTAACGTTTCCTTTCTTGTTTTTCTGTTTAGCTTATCTGCTCATTTGCAACTTACGTTTACTGGGTTCTTCCACAAAAATGGTATGTTTGCTAATTCCTTCACTGTACTGATAATTTGTGTAGAACCTTTGAAATTAGTGTAGATCTATGAGGGGAATAGTTGAATATTTTTAATAGTGGCTGTTGGACACAGTTTTTAAGTTACTTAAGCTCAGGCTGTCCCATTAGTTATAATACTTTCAGTAGCACTTGAAATATGTTGAAGAGTAATTGTAATGTTAAGCAGATGAACTTCCAGGGTTTTAATCAAAACAGTGATTGAGAAATACTTGAAGTCATCATCTATTTAAACTGAAATAGGCCTTGAGGAATTCCTGAAGAAAGTGATTCCATGGGAATGTGTCTTTGGGGTATTTGAGATAGCTTTAAAAACCTCCAAACCCCGGGCTTCAAGTAGTGAGAAGATTCAGTGGGTTTTAATTTAAAATAGGAGTGTGAGTATAAATTTTATCAAATAGAGACTAGAAATGAGGCAAAGGCCATGTCAATGGTTATAAAAGCAGTGGAAATGGTGGTGTTGTGACTTGCAGTTATTTAATCGTATCTTTTAGGCACATAAGGCTTTACCTGTCAAAATTGGAATATTGGATTCACAGAAGAGAATGGTGGCTTCTGTTCCTTTAACAGAAGCAGTGTTGACATGCTTTGTGCAGTGTAAATTCAATGTCTTCTTATATCCCTAGGAAAAAAAAATGAAGTAGTGTTGTTAATTTTTCAGTTAAAAAATATTCTGAATGGCAAATTAGTTTTTGGATGTACAAGCTAATACTGTTCATGTAACAGGTTTTGTACCTTTTTCTGTATGTTGCTGCCCTCAAAGTTAGAGTTGCAAGTGTCTAGACTTCAGAAGTACTTCTGTATTAAACTGTAATATTAGTCTGAGAAAGTTCTTAATCTGTAGGTTAGGATCATTGTGCTTCTGTAAGTTCAGAATACTGCTAGTCTGAATGGACAGTGTTCATCTTGTCTGCGCTCAAAAGCTTCGTGTTATAACTTAAGCTGGGAAACCAGAAAAGATTTTGGGGGCAGCTAATGCTAAGTATAAGGAAGTATAGAATAAAGAGAAAGGGAAGGGTAAGCTGGTGTGTTTTAAAATATCCAGTGGTAGGATTATGGTTCCATAAATTTTGCTGATAGACCGTCTTTTTCTTTGAGCAACTTGCTGTGGTGGAAGGTGTCCATGCCCGTGGCAAGGGTTTGGAACTGAATGAGCTTTAAGGTCCCTTCCAAACTAGTCTGGGATTCTTACTGCTTTTGTACTGCTTTGTGATATTACACAGACATGGACTATAGTAGATTTTTCAAGATGTTAATATATTTGAAGCTTTCTTTGTGTTTTTTTTTGAATGTCTAAATTGCGTGACTGTACCTTTCGCTTCAAGAGAATACCACAAATAGAGCCTGATGGTCATTTGTACCTTAGAGAAGTATATCAGTAACATAAGCAATGTATGCTGTAGTGAATATTAAATACAGAAAGTGTTTTAATTAAGCTGGTGCAATTAGTGTGCTTGTTTGTTTGGATAAAAATTATGCTAGAAACTCTTGAAACTGAAGTGTGGTTTTGATTGCCCCTCCCTCCATGTAAGATGGACTAAGGTGAAACCATTGTGCTTTTTAAATTAAGCCCACACTGATACTTGTAAGATTCAAAAAAACAAAGCCAATTTCTTATTGAGTCATTCAGTTTGGGTTATTCATTGTTTTTCAGAATTTCTTCTAGAAACTGTTCTTTAACCATATGTGTAATTGGATTTTATCTTTGTATTTCTTCCATATGAGGGCATATTTTCAGATAAACATAAATTCACATGATTAAATGTTCTCTTACAATAGAATGGAATTTATTTTGTGAGGCAGTTCTTAATTTGTATTGCTGATCCTACTGCTGAGACCGTGAAGGCAAGTCTTACTTTCTTAGACCTTTTTTTTTCAGGTTCAGGAGTCCTTTAACAGCTATTCTGCATATACTTAACCTTGCACAATACTTAAGGGGTATTTATTATTATTATTATGGGGTTTTTTTGTTTGTTTGTTTTTTGTTTTTTTTTTTTCCCTGTCTGATAGCGTCTGGATCTGAAGTTTTGATGCAAATCAAATTCTAGGTTTGCAAACCGTAAAGGAAAGAAAATACAGGAACTAATGTGACTCGTGTAACTAGTGTATTCTGACTTGCCTTTAATCTACCAGTACCTCTGCTATAAAACAGTTTTGGCAATACCAAAGATAACAGGCTGCATCTTTAAACGTTGGTGTTCAACTATGCTTTTTAAATCTGCGAGTATTAGAATAGTTAGGTAACATATGTTCTCAAGCGGGAATTTGCACTAAGTCTGGGTAGAACTACAACTTGGAATTTGGCTAGAGGTCTTTGTGCCTGATGTAACTATGGTTTAAAAGTAGATTTACACCATTTGCAGGTGGATTTACACCACTAAACAGATCTTCACCTTTTTCCAAACTGAAAATGTTTTTCTGTTTAGATAAGCCATCACAAAACTCAGAGAATGAACAAAATTCTGTAACCCTGGAAGTACTGCTCGTGAAAGTGTGCCACAAGAAACGAAAGGTAAAGATGATTTGACAAACAACCAATATGCATTAAAGCAAAATGATTACCTGATTCTGGAACATGTAATGAACATTACCATGCAACACGGTAATGGTGAAATGATGCTTCTGTTGAGACCTAGTCTAGAATAAATCAGTTCTTAAAGTTATTTTTTATTGACTGCATAAGTGATTTTTAAGAAGCAAATGTATGTGTGTATATATATATATATGTATATGGATGTTGCTCTATTTTGTGAGCAATAACCAGAAGTCTTAACAAAGGATTCAGCTTTGTTCATTGAATTCAGTTTGCTTGGAATTCAGACTTGCTCATTGAGGATTTCAGCCACCTCTACTTTTACTTCAATTTTTTGTATCAAATCATTAAGTTATGAATTTTGTTGCTATGTCCAGAGGCTAACAGAAACCAGGCAATCAAAATCATCAAGTCTGTCCCTTGTATTCTATGCCTTTTTCACATTTGAATTAAAAGGAACAAGTTGTTTTGAATTCTTCAGTCATCTGCCAATTCCTGCCTCCTTCCCTGCTTTTTCTATACCTGTTTTTTACATTGATCATCTCATTTATTGCAGATTTTAGCTTCTGTGAATCATAAACAATTTTTCAAGACATCTTTGAATTTGCTTGCTGTTTTAGCTGTGTTTGTTTCACACCAGTTGGCAAATTATCTTCACAGCTAGGGGAATATGGGAGGCTCAGTAACACATGCTGTAATTTTTAACCAAAAAGGGAAAGATTTGCAGTTAGAATTTTGTGTATTTCCTCTGAGAACGTTAAGCTGTTTTAACACGTTTTCAAGAGTTAATACTGTTTCTAGCCAATTTTGTTACTTGCTAGGGTATGGATATATACGGTAAAAGCAGGAAGTGCTGATGGTTATTTGAAATGCTTTGCTGCAAGTTGCATATTTAGGCCATCTTGCCTTGTTTTTCCAATACTACACAGTGTTCAATGATCTATGTAGGAGATACTGAATATAATAAATCCTAGGTAAGTGGTTCTTTATCTCCCAGGTATTACAAAGTGCACTTTGTTATATTGGAAGGAGAAGCTAGGAAGCCCTTGAAATATAGATATATAACCAAAACATTTAATTTCTTTAGGTAAACAGAATTAAATTAGTATTAATGGCTGTTCTGCAATCTTTCTGAGTGCCTCATGTTAGTGTTAATGTAATCACTTGGAGAAAGATGGCTGCTGCCAGAAGTGGTTATAAAATGCTGGTTTTATTTACACATTCAGATCTGTGGTTTTACATTTAAAACCTAGGATTGTTACTCCAGATTTTTTAATATACATCTGTTACAAGGCTTATTTTCAAAAAGATGGCAGGGTGAGTACAAATCAGAAGTGGTATAAATTGTAATGCTTAACATCTCTCCTTTGTATTCTAAAAACCTAAACCTTAGCTTGCTTTTTCTTTCCTGCAGGATGTCAGTTGTCCGATAAGACAGGTTCCTACAGGTAAAAAGCAGGTGCCTTTAAACCCAGACCTCAGCCAAATAAAACCGGGCAACTTCCCATCGCTTGCAGTTTCCAGCAATGAATTTGAACCAAGCAACAGCCATATGGTGAAGTCTTACTCATTGTTATTCAGAGTAACTCGCCCAGGAAGAAGAGAGTTTAATGGACTGATAAATGGCGAAACTAATGAAAACATTGGTAACTTGAGTCTTTAAATATGCTTTTACAAAGGTTTCTCTTGCAGGCATATATCCAGTTGTCTTGATG
This sequence comes from Forpus xanthops, assembly GCA_032466535.1. Classification (NCBI taxonomy): domain Eukaryota; kingdom Metazoa; phylum Chordata; class Aves; order Psittaciformes; family Psittacidae; genus Forpus; species Forpus xanthops. The sequence goes on from JASSUY010007649.1 coordinate 13,762, forward strand.
TGCAGCCTGGGTCATACTCTGAGAAGGGCCAGTAGTAAGATGAGGAATTGAATTGGCTTTCACTTGTTTGTCTTTTTCAAGATGGGATAGAGTTGGCAGCTAGAAACTGTACTTCTATTTTTGTGTAAATTTAAGACCAATTTTTACTAATATTTTATGGTGAAGGTGTGAGGCAACACTGTTGGGAAGGTGGACAGTGTAAGAGCCCTGTGGTTGCTGTGACTATTATTAAACCTCTAGCAACACTGATGGCTACTGACTCAGCTGTAGGTGCTGAAACTAAATGACTAGCCAATACAGAAAATAGCTTTTAGAAATTGTTGTTGTTTTCTTAATCTTATCAAGGCATGATGTGTTCTAGCCTTGGAGAGTGCATGTAGAATGAAAAGCTTTCTAACTTGTTTATAGCTACAAGAGGAGAAAGATCAAATCTCAAATTATTTATGCTGACGGAGTAGTAAGAATAATCTCTAAACATAGATAAACATACCAAAAATATGAGAACTGTTAAGCTAAGCGCTCTTTCTGTTGCCATTGAAGTGTTTATTAAATACTATGTCCTTTTTTGTTGTACAGCACATCTGACATTATCAACAGTCAGTCACAGAAGCTGTTTGATCTTTTGAATTTGTGTTTCCATAATAATGGAATACCATATTTGTTGTGTACAGATGTCAATGAGGAGCTTCCAGCTAGAAGAAAAAGAAACTCTTCAAATCGTGAAGATGGGGAAAAGACATTTGTAGCACAAATGACTGTATTTGATAAAAACAGGTAATATTATCTAAAATAAATACTGTTTCTGTTAGTAGTTAGGAGTTTGTTTAGTCTTAAATATGTGCTTTGTTTTCAGTGTTGGCTGTTCTTGGCTGCATTTTTAGCTGGTATTTGCAATAAAAGCTTAGGATTGTTGTCTAAAACAAAAGCCCTACAGGTTTCATAATGCACATTTTATATTTAGACCTGTTCAGTGACACTTGTAGATAATTCCCTTTTATGAACTTACGCATCAGATTTTCTCCTCAGTTTTTTGACTCATGTAATTCCCTGGTTCTGGTGAAGATCAGTCACAGCATAACTGAAAAGTAAAACAGACGGTCTCTGAAATATGCTACTGCTTACATTTTATCTGGTGGCATTGTTTTCTCCATGCCCAGATTCCTGCTGGTGCAGTCACAGATATTATTCTGTTAGCATGTAAAGAAGAGATCAGTTGTCCATTACTATGGTGAAATCTAACAAGTAGTTAAAATCATATTGGTTTGCTAGAACAGAAGAGTTATTGCTAAAGTAGGAATAAATATAAGATGATTGGGGGGGGGTGTTTGGGTTTTATTGTTTTCACAGGAAAATTCCCATCACAGTATTAACAATAGCTTTCCTACATCTCTTGGAACCACTTGGATGGAGGCTTTTGTGTCAAGTGTTTGACATTGGGCAACTTTTTCATTATGGATGGTGTTCACCTGTAGGTTCGCACTGAAATGCCAAATAAATCTGCCTGAAAATCTGCCTTTTTAGGTTCATGGAAACTTAATACTATGAAATACATTCTTCATTTGAATAAGCAAACAATAAAATTGAGCTGCTTTACTCATAATATGTGCTTTGCCTTGACAGACGCTTGCAGCTTCTGGATGGGGAATATGAAGTGGCCATGCAGGAAATGGAAGAGTGTCCCATTAGCAAGAAAAGAGCAACATGGGAAACAATACTTGATGGGAAGGTATGGATTGTTTTAGTGACAGAAAGACCTGTCTCACTAAATTGGTCTGAATTAAAGTGGAACACAATTCAAAATGCAGTCAGTGGTTGTTCCTGTGAAAGAGGATCAAATTGAACAGGAAATCATACTTCTTCAGGATGTATGGATATAAATTGTAATTTAGCTCTCAGTTTAGGAAGGCTTTGGCTATGCTAGGTCATTAATACAAGCAGTGTTAGCTTCTGTAGGTGTGGCAGCTGCCTCTTTGAGTGATTTGTGAATTTGTCTTATAAGGCAAATTCAGTGTTTATTACTGTAATAAATACAAGTTGGGCAAAACAAAAGGAACAAATTACAGAAGCACAGTATTTGGAGAAAAGAAAGAGGAATCCAGAGCTTTCATTGCATTAACAGCATGATGATTAAATTTAGTGATGAAGGGAAGGGGGCATGCAGAGAGAAATTGTTGACTGAGGTGAATCAACACTGCGATGTAATGAATGCAGGCGATTTAATTCACTTACAGAGTCACACGCTCCCATGTGCTGGGGAAGTATTGGTTGTAGTGCCTGAGAAGAGTATGAATATGAAGAGTATAAGAAGAATATGAAAATTCTGTGTGGTTGCAAAGTAGTTGTGTATCAACATGATTGTATAATTATGAAAAACAACAAAAGACTATCCACTTCTGTCCAAAGTGGATAGAAAAAATACAGTTAAAAGCTCTAGTGTACTGCTCAGCCTTTACCTGAAATACTGCTTCTGATTCTGTTAACTGTGTTCAAGAAATGGAAACTGAAAAAAACAGAAGCAGCTTTTAGGGAGGTCATAGGAAGAGATCCTCCACATGTAACAGTAAACATATGTAACTAAATTGCTTTAACTTTGCTCAGCTCGGACAGGGATATGTCAGGTGTTAGAAGAATAAGAGAAGCTTTTCGTACTCCCAAGAGAAGAGACAATAGTCATGACCAACGTGTATGTCAGCCAGACCTGATAAGCACATTACCATTGGCTTTCTATCTTTGCAGTAGCATTTTTGTAAACTAATGAGACCTTAAATATAATAAAGAGCTTTTAAGATGGAATTTAGTAATCTCATTGATAAATTTAGGGTGTGATACTTGATAATAGGAGTTTGGACTTCACTCATGTTTCTTCTACTTTTTTGTTACTATTAACTTGATAACTGAGTGTAATATAAGAATGTAACCACAGGAGAACATAACAAAGGTATTTCTACAGCAGACAGTGGTAGTGGTACAGTTTTTAAAGTTTGGATATTAATATACAGTACTGGACCCCAGAATTAGGAGCGGGTGTGAGTAGAAAGAGAAGTCTGTGAGCAGCAGGCTGGTGGGTAATGAGGCAGGAAACTGCAAAATCATCATCTTCAGCTTTTTTTTTCCTTATTTTTTTAGTATGTCTAAGTGTGTATGCTTATGTTGAGAACACAAGCACTTCAGGTGATTAAAAAATTATATGTCCCCGTTTTGTGTATTCCTGTACGTGTTTTTGTACATGGGAAGACACCAATTCTGCTGTTCTGCTTTTGATTTCCCTCTCAGAGATTGCCTCCATTTGAAACATTTTCTCAGGGACCTACACTTCAGTTTACTCTTCGTTGGACAGGAGACACAAATGATAAGTCTACAGCTCCTATAGCCAAGCCTCTTGCAACACGGAATTCTGAAAGCCTCCCTCAAGAAAACAAGCCCAATTCTGTTAAACCTGCTCAGACTATAGGTGAGCAAACTGGGTTTGCTGCTGAATAATGATTTATTTAGCACTTTAGCAAGTCAGGAAGCCTGAAGCGTGGATGCAGCTACTTCAGGTAATCTTAAATATGAAAAAGCAGAAATGAGTGGGCTTTGTATTCCGTATTTTGACCATTTTTCAGGTAACTTTAAAAGCTAAAAAGTGGCATCTTTGGTATCATGGCAACATTGAGGTGAGTATAGGCAACACTCATAAATCCTGGTGTGAAATAAATCGGGGGTGGAATCTGTGAGTAGGACTTACAGGGTTGTCTGCTTTGCTCTTCTCATTTTAATTACTGTTCAGTTTAGTTCAGTTGCTTAATTTCAGATTTGTTACTGTGTTTCTTCCTTGTTTCATGTCATATTTAATCTGAATTAGTGGCAGGAGCTGGCCTTGGATGCTATCTTTCTTTTGTCTTGCTCCCAGTTGTTTATAACTTCAGCTTGGAATGTTGTGTTGGCAGGTGAGGCCCTGGACAGCTGGAAAAGTTAGATTGTACAAGAGAACAACAGGCTGCTCCTGCTGTTTAAACACCTATGAACATACCTAGACTCAACCAGCACCCAATTCACTTCAGAGCAGTCAGTATTCCCAGGCTTGTCAATAGACTGGGACTGTGTGATTAAAGAAACTTCTAGGTCCCTATTACAGAACTAATGATCTGGACTGCAGTGGTTGTGTCTCCAGGCTCAGTCCCTGGGATGTTTTACCTGAGCTCAGGGATTGTAGGTATTTAAGATGAACGGATGACAACATACAAGCATGGAAGTGTTTCCAATAGAAGAAAGGCAACAGAAGCAGGGACGTGCTTGAACTTTCACTGTAAAAATGACTGGTTTCTCTTTACTTCCTCATTCCAGGTCTTCTTGTATTTTAGTTTCTTGGAGACCTGTATTGTAATTTGTTAGGCAGCTTTTGTGCTCAGATTTGCAGAAGAAATGGCAACATGTTAACTGACTCTACAAAGGGTTAGTTATCTACATAATAGATACAGAGAGGCTTTAGAGATGTGGCACATCTGTATTGCTGATGGACTGATGGAACCTATTTTTTTTTTGAATTGGAGAAGATAAGTATTTTAGTCAGATGGCAAAGTTACAGCAGGAACCACTTTCCAGCATAATGGAAAGTATTGTGGATTGTTGTGGGGCGTCTGATGGTTGTTTTCAGTTCCTGAATACCAAGAAAAGAGGTGAATGAAAGTAGTAGGAAACTTCTATCAGATGTTGTGACAGTAAACGAGGAAGATGCAGTGCATCTTTCCCAAGGGTGTGTGAATTTGATGTTGTCATTTTACTTTGGCATTATTCCCAGGGCAAACCAGTGGAATAAAGACATCAAAGACTTTCAAAATGTGGCAGTTTAAGCTTTACTGTAATTACAAAGTGCTCAAAGTAACTGAGCAGTGGAATTCTAATTGCTCTGATGTGGTGCAGGCTGACGTGTGAGGCCTCCTCTTTTTTTCATACAGAAGGAGGATGAAATTTCTCATGTTCTCCGAAATATTACATATGAAATAAGAGCATCTTCTAAAATGTCTTGTGTCAGTAGAGATGAGTTGTTTTGCCAGCTTTTCACCACTCAGAAGCAAGTAGGTGTCATTATTTGGTTTCTCCTGAGGTTAGATTTCTAAACCTCCTTTTGATGTGTGGGGCTTCTTGTTAATTGTATAGGATCAAATAGTCTTACTGAGATTAAAATACATGGAAGAGGCTCAGAGGCAACTGAGCACTGCCGTTACAAACAGGAAGTGTTTGAAGAGTAAGAGTTAAGGGTTAAAGTTTCACTTACATATTTTGTGTGATACTTGCATTTCACAACATCACAACTGTTGTCTGTTGTGTTACTTGGCAAACTGCTAACATTGAACTTGAGCTGTACTTGCAATGCAACCGTCAGAAAGCAGTGGAGTTTTTTATTTCCCAGCCACTGCTTTTTAGCTGTACCTGAAGAATTCTCTATTTGCATAAACGAGGTATGAAAAATGCTGCTTGTTACCTGAGTGTTTAAGTTACCTGGAGTTCTGCAAAACTGAGCTACATCTGGTGTTCAAATGTGTTGGGCTTGCCTGCAGGTTGGTGGAGGAAGCTGAATGTCAAGACTTCCTCGTTGCTGATAGGAGCTACTTAGGTCAAAGTGCACTGGAGTAACCTGTTTCTTTCAGCAGCAGTGTGCCCTGCTTCCACACTTGGGTAGAATAACTTCTTTATTTTTCCTTTTCACCAAAGAAATGCTTGTCTCTGTGTTTTCAGCTGTGAAAGAATCGCTGCCAGCAGACCTGCAAACAAGAAAAGAGAGAGATGTTTTAAATGAACCTCGACAAAAGTTGAGAATATTTTACCAGGTATTGAAAATAAGCATTAGGGGGAAACTAGAATTTGAACACTTCATGGGATAAAAATGCTCATTTCTCTTGTGAATTGGGTGGAAATTTCCATCTGCCTTTTCAGTGGATGCCTTCAGGGGTCTCAGATTCACATATTAAGAACCATTCCACATACTACTTCTTACAGGAAGTGTTTTTGAAAACTAATCTTCCTGGGGGCACATCTGCTGTTCCAAAATACAAAGGACATCTCTTGTTAGACATCTGGAGAGGGACAGGTGGTCTCCCTATGGGGGAGAAATTCTTGAAATACCAGAGTTTGAGTACACTGAGCTGGTGTAGTGTTCCCAAGGACTTACTGATACTGTGGAGGTCTCCCTATATTATGTCCAGCTTTGCTTTGGGGGTTGGGAAGTGAATCAATGAAACACACTTGATGCTAATAACTACCCATTGCTTTATTTGCATCAGTTCCTCTATAACAACAACACAAGGCAGCAGACAGAAGCCCGGGATGACTTGCACTGCCCGTGGTGCACACTGAACTGTCGGAAGCTCTATAGTTTACTGAAACATCTCAAGCTTTGCCACAGCAGATTTATCTTTAATTATGTTGTAAGTAACCTTGTACTTCAGCAGTGTGAAACACTGCACAGTCAGTCACAGATATGACATATGTAGTGATTCTATTGCAAGTTGCAGAACTGTATCTACAAGTTAAATCAACTTCCTGTGGATTTTTACATGCTACATGGGGGAGGGAAATCAGGGGTTTGATTATATTAATATATATATGTATATATTAAAACAAAGCTAATTATTGGATGAATTCTGACTATCGCTGCTGCTTGTGCATTGATGTACTTTTATGTGATGCAGAAAGCAGTAGCATCTCCATTTGGTTGGAAGTGTCTTGAAGCTTTAGGAAATCCAAAAATGCTCTAATTTATAGGGTTAGACATTTTCTGCTTCTATTTTCCTTAATATTATAATTCTGTTCTGAATGGTCTTAAATAAAACAGTAAAATGGTACGGAGCAAGGAAGCTTTAGTTTAATTTGTTTCTAGAGGGCAAAGTTATTTGCATGTTGTAAAGGGAAAGTAGAGCTTTGTTGGGTTATTGATAGGGTGACAGAATTCATAGGGTATTCGGAATTGAAAAGGCTACTTGTATACACTGCCTGATGTATTCTCATTCCTGTTCATTAAGTACCTATGCAATTGTCTGTTCCAGTATCACCCAAAAGGTGCTAGAATAGATGTTTCCATCAATGAGTGCTACGATGGCTCCTATGCAGGAAATCCCCAGGATATCCATCGCCAGCCTGGGTTTGCCTTCAGTCGCAATGGACCAGTCAAAAGAACTCCTATTACACACATACTGGTTTGCAGGTAGGGAGGCTGGAGAGCAAGGTCCTTCTGTATTTGTGTAATACAGCGTGTGGACTGGAGCTGTGAAACCCAGGGATTTGTGAACCTGTAGGTTCACATAGACTGTGTTAAATATCAGTGTTCATAAGTGCAGTGTTTTGCAACAAAATAAACTGTCATTGAAGGATGATAACTTTGCTTGTCATTTTTCTACATCTTTTCACTTGAGGTACCTATCCAGAATAGTACAACTCTTTTTAACTACCTTGTCCTAAAACTTCTCTTCCCCAAAAGGTGGAGCGTGGGTTGGAGCAGAGCATTGGGTTTTTAATGGGGTTTATTCCATTGCTGGCAATTTCCTCTCCCATGACAGTTTTGCAGGTTAAAGCTTAGAAAAAGAACTGGTATTAACCAATTACAGTTCTTAGTAATTTCATACTTTAGGTAATGGTTGAAAGCAGTCACTTCTTCTACCTTCTGCCAGGCCAAAGCGTACGAAAGCAAGTATGTCAGAGTTCCTTGAGTCTGAAGATGGAGAAGTAGAGCAGCAGCGAACATACAGCAGTGGGCACAATCGGCTGTATTTCCACAGTGACACATGTTTACCTCTGCGTCCACAAGAGATGGAAGTAGACAGTGAGGATGAAAAGGACCCCGAATGGCTGCGGGAGAAAACCATTACTGTAATTATTCCATTTATACCTAATTACTTTAAATGGATTGTGGTTTTTAAAAGCTGGTCTGCAGTTGTAGGGAACAAGCAGGGAAATATGAAAATGAGCTTTAAGAGTAAGAGAATTTTGTGATGCTGAGCCACTGATGGTAGAAATTCGTGGTATTTTCAAAGTATGTCTGTAGTTGCAAAGCCAGTTCAGTCATGCGTCCTAACAAGTTCTCATTGCTTGTGGCTGGTTTTCTCCTTCAGAGAGGAGATGCTGGTATCACAGGAGCGCACAGTGGGGTGCGTATAGATTATGGAAGTAAATGAGTATACATTCTGTGATGTATAGATGGCGGAAGTTGAATTTCAGGTGTGCTTTGGCTCCTTGTCAGCAGTTCTGACAGGTGTGTTTGTGTCTTTTGTCCTTTCTCCAGCAAATTGAAGAATTTTCTGATGTTAACGAAGGCGAGAAAGAAGTGATGAAACTATGGAATCTTCATGTTATGAAGCACGGGTACGTTACTGTGCTTAGTTTTGATACAGATAAATGATATAGAATTGGTTGACCATTTTGTACTGCAATTCACTAAGTACTTAAAATTCAGTTCAGTTGGTTAGGAAAGGGCCAGTAAAGGATAACTTAGTGACAAGATTTTAGTGTTTGAAGTTCTTGATTGTTCTTGTACCCAATAGCCCTGTGCCTGTGGAGATTAAAAACACTGCAGATATTGAGACTGAAATAGAGGGTCAATGTAGTTATATCGATAAACCATGTCATAGGGCATCTTTTTGTGTCTGAAAGTGCTCTGCTTGCGTAACGCTGGCTTTCTGGTCTGGCAGGTTTATTGCTGACAATCAAATGAATCATGCCTGTATGCTCTTTGTGGAAAACTACGGACAGAAAATAATTAAGAAGAACTTGTGTCGAAACTTTATGCTCCATCTGGTCAGCATGCATGACTTTAACCTCATCAGCATCATGTCCATAGACAAAGCTGTTGCCAGGCTCCGAGAGATGCAGCAGAAATTGGAGAAAGGAGAATCAGCCTCCCCTACAGATGAGGAATCTTCTGAGGAACAAAGTGGGACAACAAATGGATATAGTGAAAATAATCTGAGAGAGAGGATTTCGGAAATGGATGGCATCTCAGGTGTCACAAAACAGAGCAAGAAACAGAAGCTCTGAAGTCAGAAGTCAATTGCCATTCAATGGACAAGCATTGAAGTGACATTCTAGGGTGTATGAGCTTGATAAAGAACTACACACAGAAATACAGAGATTCCAAACAGGCACTGCTGGATGGAAGTAAATGATTTCAACAAGGATATTGTTTTAACAGGGTTTCTATTCAGTTAATTATGCAAGTACTACATGTATATTGGTTTTGGTGATGTAATGACAATATTCTAAGAGTTTGAGCATGAAGAGCAATATGAAAATCTTTTTGTAATTTTAGTAATTAGTGTCTTAAGAACTTTATGGAATTTACATAATTTAAGTATATGTAAAACCGTTTTTATATTAAGATTTTTGCATCTGTATCTGGCTGTTTTTCCTACCATGCAGTTGTGGAACAGCGGGGAAGGGGGATTGGGATACAGGTTCTGCTTTACTTCTTTAGAAACTCTCCACTTAGCTTTTTGTAAAACAAGGTCTCACTATTTAAAGTTTAACCTTGATCCTTGTATTTGAAATCATTTATCAATTGGTCATAAATTACAAAGTAATGTTTCCTTACACTAAAACTATCAAAGTTGGTGAACTTTAGCACTTCCTTTGTCTTGTGCCTGTTTGGAGAGATCTTGGCTTTTCCTGTTACAGACACAGTGAAGTCCCACCTTGGCTTTTTGAGGTTACCAGCAGTTTGGTTTTCGTGGATAATTTGATGTATTGATCACCCAGTGTACCATTTTAAACTTGAACATTAGCTCCTTTATATTTTTATTACACATTTACACAGCTACACAAACGATTGGATGTGTAAAACCCTTTTGACCGGGGTTCCGCATCAGTGTGCCATGCTAAAGCCTAGAGTCCGTAGTCAGTACGTAGGCATTATGTGGATTAAGTTCCTCTGAAGTTCATGCCTGCTGTTTGCCTGAGCACAGACTGCAAGTCCAGGCCATAAGGTTTAGCTTTGGCTTTCGAGATGCCACTCTTGAGGGAAAAATGCACTGTAAAATTGGACCAGAAAATGTGTTGCACTTCTTATGTAAGTATTCTGTGATGTGTATTGTATTCAATACAGATACTAAGATGCTGACTAAACTATATTTGAGCAGTTTTGCACTGCTGTTAACACATTTTATGCATACGTTTACAGATTTTTTCCAATGGAAAGTGGTTTCACTACTGGTACAGTATCAGCACCGAAGGGTTTATTCCAGCAAGCACTGTGGTTGAGTGACATCACCTCAATTTTTTATTATCCTTTAAAATATTGCATTTTTCATATTCTTTATTTATAAAGGAACAATGCTGCTGTAAATACAGGTATTTTTAATTTTGTATTTCATTCCATCACCATGAGGTGCAGTTCCCTGGTTGTTGAAGGGGTAAATAAGCTTTCTAATGATGTCTTCATAAATTTATAAAATGTAAATACTGATTTTGATGGTCCTTAAGATGTGTTTAACTGTGAGACTATTTAACTAATGGTGTGGATGTGATTTGTCATCCAGTATTAAGTTCTTAGTCACTGATTTTTGTGTACAAAATAAGAAAGAGGGAAACTGCAGCTTTCATTACAACCTTCTTGACTTTGCCAGCTCTCGGAGTTTTAGCAGGCTCCAAGTACACCTCTGGATCGTCCGTCGAGCATTTCTCTCTGGCTTTAATTTGCTAAAGCTGTGCACATATGTAAAAAAAAATAGATTATTTTAGGGGAGATGTAGTTCTAGAATTATTGCTTATGTCATTTCTTAAGCAGTTATGCTCTTAATGCTTAAAAGAAGGCTAGCATTGTTTGCACAAAAAGTTGGTGATCCCCCCAAAAATAGTAATGAAATTACTTCTGTCCAGTAAACTTTGTATGTCATGTCAATTTATAATAAAAGCTGAAAAAGTCCCTTTGTTTTCTATTTATAAAGATGCCTTTTCTATATGTACCTTTGATAAGAGTTTGAAGATGCCATGTAAGCTGGTTGAAAATAATTGGAATGGTACAGGAGATGTAAAAACAAAACCCCAAAACAAGACTCCAAACCGGTTCAGTTGTTGAAATATTGTTTTTACATTAAATGTTTTATTTGAAAGAGGCTTTTGTACATAAAGTTCAGTAATATAAAATGTGCCATGATGGTTGTCCAGTCATTGTGTATGCATGCAGAAAGGCCACAAGCAGCACCTTGTATTAACCTTCTCTTCTGCATGTCTTCTAAAATGTGAAACAGGTTCTTCTTTTGCCAGATGTTACAGTCTTAGCGTTCTGTCTACTCTTTGTTATATTTAAGGTGTCTCCATAAATTACCAGGTTTTCAGTGAGATTATCAAACCTTTTAGTCTCCTTCCTTGGGGGCAGAGCTGAATACCTGAGCTCTACCTGCGAGCTGTTGAGAGCTGTAATTCATGTAACTGACAATGAAGCATGTTACTTGTGATGTCAAGACTTGTGTGTTTTACATGCAAGTAGGTAATGTTTCAAACAATGTGCAAGATACTGGGCTGAGTTTAAATTGCTGTCAGTTTAAAATGGTGCTTCTCTGGGATGGTGGAGGATGGACGCAAACTGAACAAAATGCGTCTGTGATTGCACTGCATTGCCAAATGGTGACTGTGAGCAGCAACCATGTGATAAATAATTCAGATACTGGAACACAGGCTATGACAGTCTGTGAACTTGACTTCAGGCCACAGTTCTCAGGTATGCTTTTGTCTGTGAAATTGGCAAGGTTCTTCTAATCCAGCCTTTAATATGGTCATGGCAGATTTTAGTGATGTTTGGTGATAGTCTTCACACAACAGATCTGTGAAGCCCGGGTTGGAACTTAACATTTGATTTGAATATTTAATTCAGTGCATTAAATACTATATTCAAAACTGTTAGATGGATTTGTTAACCTTAAGTGTATGTTGCTTTGAGTGTGTCCTCAATGTAGTCCTTAAGTGGAGGGTAGGGCAAAGATCCACTGCCTGGCAGCTGCCAATAGCTTGAACTGTTGCGAGTACTCGACTAACCCCTGATCCACCACCCCCCACCCCAAACCAGCAGTTTGATTCTACCTCTGAGCATGCAATGACATTCAAAGTGAAGTATTTCTCAATTCACAGAGCAGTTTGGTGCCATCGCTGACCAGTGCGTGAGTGAGGGTGTCCTGCTGGTTATAAATCTGATGCTGTGTGATGACAGCTGAGGACACAAGAGCTCTGGCTGAAGTTGGTAAGTGCTGCTCTCAGGTTACTGGACTTGAGTTGAAGGTGCACTCTGCAGGAGAAGGCACCTTATGAAGGAAAGATCTTCATATAAATAGTGCATTTATGAGAGAAACCTTACTGGTTTCACAAGTTACTTTTCTTTTAGGAGAGACCAAAGTGGCAGAGGCTATGGATAAAGCACAACTGTGCCTTAGTTTAACACCGATTTTTATCTGAAGGTTACACTCAGGTTTATACCCCATAAATAATGAACCAGACCTCACACCACTGAGGGATAAAACTTTATTTAAAAAACTCAACTTTCACTTGACACATAATCCTTGGTTGAGGTAAGTGAATGCACCAGCTTAAGAGAACACCTTTCAGGACTGGATTTCACACACAGCACTCTGCTCCTTGCAAGGCTCCAAGGGCTAGAGGTGAAAAACTAAAGGGTCAAGTTTTCTGTCTGGCTGAACTCTGCTGTGGAAGAACAGACTCTCACCCGTTTTCTTTCAAGCCTCTTTGTATGTTATTACTCAGGTCTGCCCTGAGACTCTTTCACCCCTTGCAGGTTTAATAGGTGCAGCACTAAGGGGTGGCTGAGCAGTACCTGATCAGCAGTTTGGACAGTTAGGCTTGTGCTATGTTAAACAACAACAAATAACCCCAATAGAAACCCCAAACCAACTCCTATTGGCAGCTGCCCTTGGTGAGCGCACAACAGTTAAAGATTGAAGTCAGAGCAACTTTCTATTGCCAACCTTGGCTCCCCAGGGGAGCAGCAGGGGCCTCCTCCAGCCCTTCACAGTCACCTCAGGATGTTTCATATGCATATTCTGAATGAACTGTCACAGTGTTACCACCCCTGGAAGTACCTGAATTCAAGGCTTAAGCTTTATTTTCTAATACCCAAGTAAATATCCTGCAGAATCAAGTCTGACGCTCTTCCAAACACAGATGGAACGGTACCTGACCTGCTGGTACCTTCACTATTTTAGCTTCCATATGGTTAAAGTACTAAGTCACAACTAGTACCTGACACCTGAAGTAAGAAACATTACCAGCATTAGTAAGAAATGTGGCAAGACTTAGGTTGGCTGAAAGCTGGAGTGCCACCCTGACCCTCTCTGAATAGGACTGGTACTGTCTGATCCTAGCTACAGGAAAGGAACTGCATTTTAAAAGTAGTTGAAAATACTCCTCACAAGTTAACTCTTACTGTGAAAGTACAGGCTCAGCTCGTATTGCACTTTCCAAGAGGGAAATGGTTATGCTTGAAGAACTGATAGTACTGCAGGCTTTTTGTTGCTAACACTGGATAATCTTACCTGCAGGTGTCCAGTCTTCCTCACTTTGTGTCTTAAAAGGAGATTCCAACCTCACTTTGTCCTGTGTGAGCTCTTTGCATCTGTCTGCATCTACTTACAATTTGTTTTCCTGTAACTGGTATAAGTACCAACCCCTAGTCTGAAGTCCTTGTGCCCCTGGGGAAAAAATGCAGCAGGATGACTGATCTTTTTGTACTGACAACATGAGTATGGGGCATGCCCATCCAATGCAAATTAAGGCTTTTTATGCTAGTGTAGAGAGCTAATGCAGTGTGATGACACAGAAAGGCCGGACTGATTGTCTGGGTTGTAAAAAAATATCACTCATTCTAACCTACTAAAATATATTTAATTTTAATTGAACTTGAGGGATGACAACCCCCAATGAATGTTACTTGAAAATAGGATTTAAATGCAGTAGTACTGCAATCTTTTGACAAGGAATACGCTCTCTTTGCTAAACTCATTCTATATCTTAATAACTCTATGTAACTTCTGAATTCAAAGTCAATTCATCAATCATAATTTCTTATTCCATTCTATGACATGAAGGAAAGAGTAAAGTATCATCATCTGTTCCATCCTGACTGCTGCAAGTTAGATCTATGACAGTGGGGTCTGGCTGAAGCCCATACCCAGCACCCATCTCCATTAATCTCCCAAGGTGGATCTCCAGCAGCAGCAGCTCCAACTTGAAGGGGCAGCTAAGATCATCAACCTGCACTATGACATACAAACGTGAGTTATTCCCAGGCAGCTGTGTGGGATTCTTAGGGATCCTGCACATTGGAGCAGCACTTCCACTGTGTCTGTTGGACAACAGAAAGAAGGTTAGCTCCATGTCTTAGAGGGGGTCTGTGAGGAATCACAGCTGCCAATCTGCACATCATGCCTCAGTACTGAATTGCTGAGATTTGCTCTGATGGTAGCTTCGACTAGGGAAGACATTGAGAGCAGATAAGGATAACGTTCCTCTCTAGGTATTGGTCTAGTCTGAAGCGAGCGTCCACATTAAGTTGATGTTAGCATCATCATGAACAACTCTAGAAAAATATATTCCAAGTGAACAATAGCTCAAGAAATATCTGGGAATAAGGCACTTAAGTGAGACATTAACAGACTGGCTACATATTTAAACACACATTATGGCTCAGAAGTCCTTGCTCTGGAGGAATGAACAGTACCGCGCGTGGAAGAAAAGGGCTGTTGCATGCAGAACCCACTGTCCCTTCATACAATTAAGGCAGCATTGTGCACAAAGAAGCATAGCAGGACATTGCTGCTCTAAATACTGTGCTTGTTTTGAGTGGTATAAATAAAACTTTGGTCCATTACCACCCCTTCACCCCCCTAAATGTTTACAGGCTTATTTCACAGAACAGCAGCATTAAGCAGAGTTAATTCTACACAACACACGTACCCTGAGACTAGAGTACAATGAAATACTGACAAAAATCAAGTCTGAAGGAGAAAAGGGAAAGGGCTGGTGGACTGCTTAAATTAATTTGCCTACACAAATGCCTCTATATAACTTTTTCCAGAGTAACAAATCCAATGTTTCACAATTATTTGTTTGAATGAATCCAGTAGGAAGTACAATATAGTGGTGTTCAAGTAGAATAAGAACAGGGTTTTGTTAACAGCTTGTAGATGTCAAACAATTGGAAACCCAGGTTTTAACATTACACATTATAGCAAGAACAAAAATCCCTTTACTCACTGCTAGAACACCAAAACTTTCCAGCCTGGGTATGAAAACGAACATCCAAAGTACAAAGAGCCACAGCACTGATCAAGTACCCAGTCAAAGACCACTTCCCTGTTGTTGGAGCTGATGGTTACCCGGAGCTTGAAGTTTCCTCCCTCGTTGCTGGAAGGCCCCAAGTGCACCACTTCCATGTCAAATGTCACTGTTGATCCAGAAGTAACAGCAGGCAGTTGGTTTGTCATCTCTTTCCCATTTACAAACACTGCCCCTGAAACAGTTCAGATAGCAAACATTATTGCTCACTCTGTGTATGTGCTAGCATGTAATACTGCGTCTCCCTGGATTTTGCAGGCAAGTAGGAAAGGAAAATAACCATGTCCTGTTCCTTTCTGTCACATCAAACAGGTTTCAGTAATTGCGAGCAGGAAGAAGTTGATCCATGATCTCACCAAAGATTTTAACTGCACAAGCAGTGTGTATGTAAAACCTGGATGAAGCTGCTCATATGTGATCCAGGGATGTAAGTAACCAGGGGCTATGGGTTTTGGGAAATACAAAGTACCACATTCTTAACTACACAACTCACTCACCATTTGTGCTAATGCACACGGCTTTATCCCGCTGCAGGGAATCGCAGCCATTCTGCTGCTCCACGCACACTCCCAGGCTGTCTCGTCTGTCTGGCTGTCCCACAGTTTCAATTCTACCAAGCAAAAAGTCAAGTCAAACCCTGAAACTTTAAATCAAAACATACAGTGAAACCTAGACAGTCAGACCTTGTCACACCAGGCCACTGTGCATGCTCCAGGGCTTTCAGCAGATTCACCCACCTCCTAGGGACATCCCTTCTGGAGTCCTATCAACTGAACTGAAGTCCTACCAGCTTTCCCAAGAGCTCCACTGAGCAACACTCTTCACTATTAACCTGTACAAAACATCAATCTGCTTCCTGCAAACCTTCATTGCTATTTAATAAAACTCTCCACTGTTACAGCTTAAGAGTCACCTTGGAACAACTTCCAGTTGTCTTAAACAACCAAAAGCACAAACCTGCAATCTGCCATCATCACCAGATTACTGGTCAGCATCACGTATTAGGGTAAGTCAGCTGTCGTTCCAGCAAGTATTTAATAGTGTGACTGAAATAGGGGAGTTTCAGCCCTGCTGCAAATGGGTAGGGTGGAAGACTGATGTGTCCTGGTGGTGGTGGGTTACTGAGTTTGGGAAGTTTTTGTTGCTGGTTGGGTTTAATAAATCCACTTGGGCAACTGCATGCTAAAGCCAGGGTCTAGAAGGGCATTTGCAAGCCTGGCTTCTGCTCAGCTGCACTTCGGATTCCGGTCCTGGGAAACAACTTCGGAACACAAGTTGTGCAAGTGACCTGGGATGCAGTTCCCTTTGGGCCTTAGCAGCGGAGCAGGGCTGCACTTTGCACACTAAAGGGCTCTTCTGTGTTTGAGCCATTTCTCTTGTACTGCTGTCTCTCAAAGGTGCTAAATCACCACAGAGACATGAGTGACTCAGGAACCTCAGATGGTCCTTCCTAGAAAGGAGCTTGGGAAAGAACAGCACCGACTGTGGCTATGGGAGAAAAACTTCAGCAGAAGCTTTTCAAAGCTGGAAATTAAACTGGGCAGCAGACTGGGACACAATGGGTTAACTCTTTCAAGGCAAACAGGGAAGATAAAATTAGAAGCATGTTTTCCTTTTGCACTCCATTAGGTTTTTCAATCCCCTGGGAACACCACTGGGATAGCAAAAGCCTTGTACTAAAAAGCAGTGGGGAAAAAGGAAAATCCAAGAAGATTCTTCTTTGGGAGTGATCCACAGAAATTGCCCAAAACAACTTTTAAAGGAGATTTCAAATTCCTTTTGGTACTTTACTCTAGATTTTAAACTCTGCCTGAGTTACTGGGGAGGCTTCATAAGCAGCTGCTGAGCTGTCATCTTTGCACCTAATGTGAACATTAATTCATTCTGTCCCTAGCTAAAGGAGCCTTTCTTGAGTTTTGGGGTGGAAATAAGTGTTTGTACAGTCACAAAAACAGTACAAAAAAAGGATAATTATAAACCCATTAGAAAGTAGGAATTCTATCATGTCAATTTGTATCCACACTTGTTTATATAAACCCTTTAGCAGAACCCTGTCAAGGTAACTGGACCAGCAGCAGTAAGAAGAAAGAAAACATCAACCAAATAACAGGATAGCAAATGCACTGAGGCAGGAGCAGTGGTACAGCAAGTGGCATCACTTACCAGGGAGTCAGCCCAGGACCAGCTCAGGTTTTATGTGCAGTGCTCTGTACCCACCACATCCAGCTTCCCAGCATCAGGGCTGCCCTCCCTGCACCACTGCCCTCACCCCAGGGAGCAGACTGGACTGCATGTGAACACCAAGTAGGAAAGACCTGACATCATCAAGAGGAAGCAAAACCTGAGTGCATAAGACAAAGGCTAGGCTATAATTCCTCCTCTCACATGCACAGGGAAGAGGATCTGGCACAGATCACTATTCCTTTCCCTCCTGGGCTTTGGTTTTTCAGCAGTTAATAATCAGCCCAAGACAATGAGCCTAAGTACAGCAGCGAATCACTGCACAATCTCCTAAGCTTCACTTTACGAGGCTGATTTTCTCCTATCGCATGAACAAAGTTATGATCCATGGGACTTAAAACTTTTCAAATCCCATAGAATGTGTGGTAGAACAGTGCTCAGGAGAACATTGCACTGTTCACATCCCTTCTCACCACTTCCCATGCTGCAGAGCAAAACCTTGCCTCTGCCATTGCAGCACGAACCAGTTCAGCCACCACCAGTTTCCATTTGTCTCAGGGCACAGAGAAGTAAATCTGTGGGTGATCACACACTTCTTTGCATTAGCTCTCAGCAGACCTTTGGTGGGTTACTGATAAAGTCAGTGTGATCTTCACAAGGGCTGCCACTGGGTGATCCCAATCACCAGCCTGGCCAGAAAAAGCATGGCTCCCCACTACAAGCAAAAGCTTCAGAGAGCTGCAGAGCAGGTCACTGTAGAGAATCATTCCCTTTCCTAAGGGCAGCTCCCTGAAGGCTGCAAAGAAACAGGATGAGCCTTGGCTTAAAGCAATGATGTCTTCCTACAACTTATCCAAATCACCCTCAGAGGACAACTGAAGCAATCTTTAAGAAGCAGATACAAAGCATTGTGTTTACCACAGCTTCACTTTTCACTGATGAGCTGCCCTCATCCTGAATACACAAGACAAAGCTCCCTTACAAACATCTGTAATGTGAACCTTGCTTGCTTGGTTTGCTCTGAAAAGCCTCTTACACCCCTGTGAATACACTTCTGTTTCAACAGATGGAGAAAGCCAGACACCAAGTACTGCACCTCCCTGTAGTGCTAAACCTCACACTTGCAAACAAGAAGCTACTCTTGGACCTTGGACAAGGAACACAACCAATACTTGAGGTCACCTTCAGTCTTAAGATTGTGTCATTATAGTTCTCGTGGACATGGGCTTGTCAGTGCTCTGCCATCCTGAAACAATCTCCTCTTGGAGAGGAGTCCACGTTACCAAAATGTGCAGCAAAAGATTTACATGTGCTACCAATAAAAACAGATAAAAGGCATTGGTCTGAAACAGAACCAAAGGAAACCTCAAAGCTCTGCCTTTAATTTCACAGGCATTTCTGAGCCAAGAGATGTTAAATCCAGCAACAGATTTCAAATAAAACCTTTAGATCTTTTTATCCCATCTTGAACAGGCAACCGAATACACTCTCATACTACCACCATCTAGAGTAAAGATAATTCATTACCAGGAAGGGAAAAACAAACCACCATGGAATAAGTTATAAAAATACTATTAACAGCCCCCTTAAATTGCCTTTGAGGGTTGTCTACTGTACAGCAAGTAGTTTTATTTAACCAGAGAAAGATGGGATAGATCTTCGGAGGCTCTGAGGTCCGTAACTACAACTAACCTATTCATAAGGACATTCCTCATACCCTGTTAAACAGCATCATCTCAGGCAGCAAAGCTGTTGAGGTTTTTAAATCATGTTCTGCATCAAACTGAACTTCACAAGATCCCTTCTCCACTCAGGATATTCTCATGCCAGTTTCAAGCAGTAGTTTGATCAGCACTATTTACCTCATAAGGACACCAGTGCCAGACTGTCATCCTTCTCTGTCCCAACTGCACGTAAAATGTTTTGAAGCTCAAAGTCCTCAGAGTTTGGAACAGACTGGGAAGGAGAGCACCCACTGACACAAGGTTTACAAGAACCAGTGGAAAACCTACACTGACATTTAACCAGTCAGCAACAGCTGCTAAAAACTCAAGGAAGTTCAACATTCCATAGATTTGCTCAGCCTAGGCTGTGTTTTAGCATCCCTCTGGAGTTTGATTGTTGCTGTTTTACTCAGGTGTAGGTCCTATAGAACATCAGTGTTTTCCTAAAGAGCAGGAAGTATCATAAAGAGTGGGAAGTTCAGACTTAACACAGACATACTGCCTTGACTGGGGCTGAACTGACATAAAACACACACATCATGACTCAGGTTTGTGTACGCTTCAGAGGTAACAGCTCACAGGAGATGCACCAGACAACAGCTCCCACAAAGTACTTGCCTGAATGTTAATGTCTGCCCACAGAAATAAGTAGGAGCTTTGGAGTAGAGCACACCACACGACTGGGAATCATTTCGAAGTGCGATGTTTCTCCGACTGCTCAGGCTGTATCCCTCCAAACCAGTTGTCCATTCTTCAGAGGAGAAAACAGGGGAAAAAATAAAGGCATGGGAAGCATGAACCTCAACTCTCTGCTGCCTGTACAGAATCAAGTCAGTCACAACATCCACTCGAGTACTTCATACAAAGCCTAAGCTATGGCAAGCACAGGGGCTGAAGATTTCTTTCTCAAACGATTTGCAATTACAAAACATATTTCCCAGCTCACAGAGTTCAGCTCAAGTTCACTCTGCTGCACTCCTTGAAGCCATATTGTAGGAAAACCTTCGTTACCTCCTGCCCAAATCTGCGTGAAGAGAAAATGGATGTTTTTCTGTCTCTGAGACAAAAGCTTGTTGTGAACTGCAGTCATTAAAACATGCTTAGGTAGGGGTGAGTGAGAAAGAAAAGAAAATGCTTTGCTTCTGGCTCACTGATGCTTTCCAAAGCTAAGCAGTTTGCTACCTGCTGGAAAGGCTCACTACCTACCCCTCACACCAGGAAGCAAAGGGTAAATGGTAGGATAAAGGAGAGCTCATCATACCTTACACACACACACAACAGGTAAGGACACCCCACCACCATGCGAAAAGCAGCTCCTTAAGTCATTCAGCTACAGAGCTTTAGGAGTGCTGCACTGATGACACAGGCTTAAGACAAAGATGGACAGCAAGGAAATAGTACCATGGGGCACTAGTGTGGTAGAGCCGATCTGAGGAACACTCCACGGGCTCCACTCCTGCCGCCCATCTCTTCGGGCACAGACTCTGAACTGGTAATCAACATTGGGGTCGATGTGCAGCACCACGAACTCTGTCTCTGAGCCAACATACACATCTTCAAAGTGACTGGCAGTACCCTTCCGATACTGCAGTCGGTAATCTTGCGGTATGAAGTCCTCATCCACCTACAGAAACATTTACTGTGTTAATAAAGGACCCCCTCTTTTCTTTCCTTTTGCCCCTGAAGGGGCACATATTAGGCTAGTGCTGCAGGATGACATCAAAGGCAAGTCAGGGTCACAAGGCATTAAAGAGTATGTCTTGTAGAAAGTAAAATCAGTCTGAACCAACTAATGCAAAGAGAACTGTAAGAATTATTCAATTACAGTTTAAATGTAAAGAAGTACCATTTAACAGAGGGCTTTTCAATCTAGCAGAGGTAGAACAAGATCCTTCAGCCAAAAGCTGAAGACAAATTCACAGAAGAAATTCAGTGCCAGTTTTTGACAGCAAGGGAAACACACTTTTATCCTTCATAAACTGTTCACGAAATCATTTCCAATCCCTTGATATCTTTAAGTCCAAAGAGATTATCATCCCCATATAGGATATCACCCCCCAGAACCAACCCTCCACAGCTCTACTCTCTGATGGACATGACCAACTTCAGGGAACTCTATAGCACAGAAGAACAGACCACATGTGACAACAGTGCCTATGGTTTTACAGTCCACATCCTTCACAAAGTAAGGGTGGCTGACCAACCACTGGCTGTTGCTAGAACAAGTTTGTGCAATGCTGCCAAGGAGCGTAGAGCTGTCCAACAACAACTAAACCACATCAGAGCACAGCAGTGATTTACTCAAAACCAATTTTTGGGTGTTGAAAAGAAACACTACTTGACTGGCTAATGCCTTTATTCAAATATTTTCTCTTTGTATCTTCTGCGCCACCCTAAAAACACACATGTGTAAGGGTAAAAACATAACAGAACAGGCTCAGCTCATCCTGGGTTTGCTAAACAGTCTTCAAAGGGAACACAAGCATCACCCCAGCAAAAGAAGTTCAGTCTCACCAAGAATCTTTGGCTGTTATTGCCACACAGACAAAGCACTCACTTCCACAGCACAAATGGCTACTTGTGAATCACCTGTCAGAAACACACACCGTGATTTCTTGGCCTTGTTTGTACATTGTCATCACAGTCAAGTCACACCCTGGTGTTTGTTTAGTGGAAAGGGTACATGAAGGAGTTGTTTCCTGCTTGTTCAGCACCTGGCACTTGCTTAAGCATGGGGTAGCAGTGCTTTCAGCTGTCCTTCCTGACTTTCCACACTCGGGGAAGCAGACTGCAAGGGAGAGGCGCATTGGTGTGTCAGCCCTTTCTGCCCATGGACAGAAGCAGGTAGAGCCCACCAGCAAGTCTCACACACAAGTGTCCCTGCCAAGCAGGCACATACCCCAGTGCCAACCACAACATCATTAGGTAATCTTGCCTTTAAATGAGGCTACCGCCATAAAAATCCCTTCTAAAATTTCTAACTACGCACTGGAGTTGATGATTCCTTCAAAGGCAGTAGAGAATCCAGAATCAAAGTGGCTTTTTCAGCATCTTTTGACAAAACTGAACTCTGAATGATTTTCACCGAGGATATTTTACCCACCTTATACCATCGGACTAAAATACCTCCAGGCTTCTCAACGAATTCCTCCAGCTGTACAGGCGGGCGAGATGCCACAGTTCCATGTCTGAATATTTGATTTTTCAATATAGTAAGAAGGCAGTCATCCAACTGGGCAGATAAACAAGGCACATCAACCAAGGAGGGCACTTCTGGTAAGCTGAGAAAGGAGAGTTTGTTGTAATGGAAGAGGCCTGCTTCGACAAATTCATATTTCATCCATACACTTGAGTTTGTACAGATTTGCTAGGAGAGAACAGCTGCAGAAATTGGCATGTGCATTTCAAACTGTAAAGACTCAGAAAACATTGTGTTTCAGCCCTAACCAGACTGTTTCTCAGTAAATACTCCGAAATACAGGCTGTTCCACAAGGAGCGGTTTCATCATTCACAAATAAACAGCCTATATTTCTACAGAACATATGGAGGTTGAAAACTACTCCATTCTGTGACTGCCAGCCCCATCAAAGTCTAGGAAACAAACAGGACAGTAACACCTCAAATGAGTCTTTTAAGGCAACAGAGCAGAAGGCTTTTGTTTCAAAGGAGAAAAGATCCCCTACACAAGAAGGGCACGTGTGCCACTGCCTCGGAGCGCCTCAGTGTGTTGGCATCTTACCTGTCTAGCTGAATATGTAAAGCTTTCTTTGTGAAGATGCAAAGTTTCTCATTCTGCTGTCCCACATCTCCATGGACCGCACTCTCTCCTGGAATAAAAGTATTCCAAATGAGACAACGTCCAAGACAGGCATCTTCTGCTTCAAAGAGTAACCAGTTCTGACATGAACAACCAATTATACATGAAGCGTTCTCAGCACTTCTGCTAGACTCTAAGCTAGAAAACACAATTACAGTTAACAACATAAAGCCTATCCAGCAACTTCTGAAGCTCTTAAAGCTTCCTGTAGGCACACCTATAACAGATGTAACAATTTGCCTCAGGTCTCACAGGGTAGCAGAACCAGGCTCAGATGCCAGAAATGAGGATTATTAATCCCCTCCTCCACCTGCTTTAAAGGAAGAAAAAAGCAAAGCACCTTCACTCATCAGAAAATACAACAGCAGGAGCTTAAAAGCAAAAAATCATTTCAAGCATTGTTCTGTTTGCTACAATTTAAACGTGACTATTGTCAGAATGAAGGACATCATCCATGCATTGAAGTGTAGAGATAAATATAAATCTTGTTATAAGCTTTCCATATAAAGTAGCATCCCACACTTCAGCTTACAGAGATTTATGGTCCCTTCTCCTATCTGATGACTTTAGGGTAATTTACAATATAAGCAAGCTCAGACCCTTTCCAAATGGAGGATTACAAATGCTACAGATCTCTGAAGAAAAGCACACATCATAATTGGCAGCAGGAGGCTTGATAACCACAGAGGCTTAACTCCTCTCTGACTCAGATGCAACGCCTGCTTGGTTTGGTGACCTAGCAACACTACTGCTACAGAGGGAACAGTGACCCACGAGATACAAGTGCACAGCTAGTCAGGCTCTCATGAGATCCGATAGAAACTCATACAAAACACAGGCAAACACCCTGTGATTCAGTAACTTGACATTTAAAACAAGAACAAGGTGACTCTCAGCTGTCCCAGAGGTTGTGGTGCTAGGAAAGAAACAGATTAGTTCCGAAATACTGCCACTACTGCAGTGGGCAGGAGCACAGAGCTCCCACAGCCTGCTCTTCCAGCACAGAGCCCATGTCTGACTGGAAGCCGGTGCATTTCCTCCTTGTGGGAGACTGCTCAGTGCCCTTTAGTTCACAAAACTGAGATCATGTTGAAAGAAAAGTTAAAGTTGAGACATGAGAACAATGCAAGGAAACTGCCAACATACTCATGGCTCAGACATGCTCCCAGTAGGTTCTCCAGTGTGAAAACAGGCAAGAGGGACATTCTTTTCTGGCTAGGTATTTAGCATCAGTAGGGCACAGGTTGGCCTTCATGGTAATATTCCATGTGTCCATTACTGTCTGCCTCATCCTCAGACTTTGGAGATTTTTTCTCCCCAAACAGTGTCCATTTCATCCTTCACGTTTCCCATCAACAGTGAACGTAATCACACTTAGCAGGGAAGATAACTGCTTTACTTCAGCTTAGTCCTGCCTTACCTTCCCGGAGCAGATCATTGGCTGTACTGACCCCATGCTCTATTAGCTTCTGGCATTCATCCAAGGGTTTGATGCTCTCTTGTTCTATAGCATCCACTTCCTGCAGCAGTGACATCAGGCGCTCATCCAACAGCTTCTTCAGGGTCCCTTTCAAGTCATTAAAATGTTGCTCAAGTACATCTCTGGTCAATGTTGCACTTTCTCTGATCTAAATTCAGGTTAACAGGAAAGAAGGATTCAGGATAGAGGCAAAGGCCATGCACATCTTTTATGTTTCTGAACAACCTCATCTGCATCCACTGGAGAAAAGCTGTGTGTGAAGTCAGCTTTAGAAAAGGACCATTGGCAGTCAGACCAGTGTAGCCACTTTTAGTACACGTACAGCAGGGAAGGAGGCAAAGAAAGTAGCCTGGACAAGGGGAAGAGCATATTAACTAAGCCAAACACAAACTGTGTACTTCAGTCAAGGAATTCTTCTTGTCAGAAAAGTCCAAAGTAGGTCTTCACCCTCCCACCCTCAAAACGGCTGCAATCCTGTTCAAACCCCACTCTGCCATCATACACAGGCAATCCTCATTGGAAAGAAGACACCAGGCTTTTAGAAGACCTAGAAGCACTTTTCCAGGTCCTGTCAATTTACTGGGCTTTTTAAATCCTTGTAAACTGCTTTCCTCCCATTTTCCTTGTTCTGACAGCCACCTTTTGTCTGTGCTCCAGGGTTACAGGGCAGGGTGCACAGCGAGGGCAGTGGGATTCTGGAAGAGGCACACCACAGAAGTTTCTACAAGTGCTTATTAAAATGGTTGCAAACTTGCTGAACGTGACTTTTAGGGAAGAAAAACGCATTTGAACACCCCTGAGCTAAAGATGCAAAAGCCAGAAGTAAACACCTCCCAGTGAACAACTCTTCTAAGCCACAGACACAAGGAAACGCTGCAACATGCGCACGGCCTTACACGTAATTTCTAGGTCTTTATTAGTACAGACAACCAACACAGGAAGCTCTCTGGTTAGGTAAAACAAATTTCCTCTTCACATACTAGTCATGAAGCTCCGCAGCTGCCACACAGCTCGGCTTCTCTTCTCTTGTTATTTCAGTGCTTAGGAAAAAAGGAAGTATTCAGCTTCATGAAGGGGTGGGGTGGAAGAAGACAGAACAGGCACTTCTCTGAGCCCATTACCTCCACTGCATGCACGTACAAACTCAACAAGTCAGCCGCAGGCTTACAGAGAGCACTGGCTATGCAGAAGAGGAAATGTGAGTCCCTGAGCACACAGAGCAGTGTGAAGTTTGCCGCCTTTCCTATTGCATCAGCCCACCAGACCCCAAATAGTAAAGCTGTTGCTCTCTGAACCCCAGTCAAGGCCATCCAGCACTTCTGCACACAGGGAATTCTTGGATGTGTTGCCTGGCTGATTCTTTGCAGACAAAACAACATGTGGTCAAGAGGACAGGAAGAGGGAAAACAGAAACATGCACAAGAGCAAAGCAGTTCCACTAAGGATTAAAAGGAAAGCAAGGTAAGCTAAATAAGCACTGACAGCCACCGCAGAGAGGCAAACGGGCTCCCTCCCAGTGCATTTTGATTATCAGGAAACACTCCGAGACGACAAGGTTTGGATTAAAGACAGTCACGAAGAATTCATGCTCTTAAGTAGCTGGTGGTTTTCAAGATGACTAATTCGATGTGTAGCGATCGCACACATCCACTCAGCAGCAGGACGCTATCCTGGCAGACTGATGGCAGATCTCTATGCTAATGGAATCTGCCTCAGGAAAATTACCAGGTCACCGCAAACACATCTTCTGAGGTCAGTTTGGGGGTTCTTTATTCACCCCTTGCAGAACTGAAACTAAAGGCAGCAACGCACTGGCTCTACCCTACAGAAACTAAACCCCTTAGAGGATGCCTCAGCACAGGAGCCGGCCCTCCCCTGGCTCCCCGAAACCTCCAGACCTACATCAGCCTATCTGACCACACATCTCCAGCACGGGGGGGTGGGGGGGTTCCAGTCCCAATGAAAACCCTCCTGTGGTTCCAGTGCACAGCTGCAGACAAACCAGCTAACCTGGAATGCTGGCAACACTTAGATGTGACCCACAGCGTACGTGAGCCACGGGGTCTGGTGCATGGGCACAGCACAGTTCAGGATAGTGACCGACTGGAGCAATTTGCTGACGGGTGTCCTTTAGATGCGAGAAGACATGCTACTCCCTTTACAACACAGGCTAGCATCCCAACTGCTCTGGATAACGAAGCTCATGTAAGCACCTTCGTTCTTGCCCGGGACGCCTCCCTGTGACCCCAGAAAGTGAGGCTCCGGTCAGCAACGCACGCACCCGCTTCTTTCCGACGCTTTCTGCATCCGCCCATCCCCGCGCCCTCCCTCCGACACAGCACCCACCGAGGCGACAACCGGCGGCACCACCGTCCCAGCCCCCGCCCTCCTTCCCACACATCCGAGCCGCGCTCCGGCACCCTGCAGACACGGAGAACCGCGGCGGGTGAGGAGCGGCCCCGCCGCTGCCCGGGGCAGGCTCTGTGACCGCGGCCGCCCCCGGGGCGGGCGGTGAGCACTGCCGGAGAGCACAGGGCCACCGGGCA